>JAGGAW010025860.1:0-10677 GCA_017657375.1 Termitomyces sp. T27 | reverse complement strand
TAAGATAAGATCATACGGTTCTCAAGGTGCTCCTCAGTGGCCTGGACGAGCTTAAGGGCAACGAGCTTGAAGCCACGCTCCTCGAACCTCTGCATGATCTTTCCAACGAGTCCGCGCTGGACACCGTCGGGCTAGAGGTAGAGGGCGTCCTCAGCGATGACTGGAATACAAAGACGGGGAAAGCAGACCTTGATCATGATGTAGGTGCGTTCGACGTTAGACATGGCTGAGGATGGAGAGGATAGCAGAAATCGAGAAACACTGAAGGAATTTTATAGGCGTAGATTATCAAAATCGTCGATCATCTCGATACTGCCACCGACTCCAAATACACGCACACACAACTCCGGAAACATCCGCTCCGGCGACGAGCACAGGTCTTCAACATCGTCCACACCAAAATGCTCTTTGGCCCCCTCAGCGTCTCCTTGGCGCCTTATGTCAAGTCTTCCAAGACTCTCACCAGATTGTTCAAGCCCATAGCCAACTGGTATGCGAACGCCTCTGGATATAGGCAATATGGCTTCAAATACGATGATCTCCGTGCGTCCTTCTGAACTACTCTTTCCTCGCGTTTTCTCGTTAAATAACCACTCATATAGTTGTTGAGGAGCGTGACGATGTTCAACGGGTAAGATGCACCCTATGGTTTGCTACGAATGATTTAATAATCTCCACAACAGGCTCTTACACGTCTGACTGTTCGTGAAAAGTATGACCGTGCCTACCGCCTGAAGCGTGCCTCTCAGGCCAGTGTCCTTCATGCGCCCCTTCCTAGAGAGCAGTGGACCCCAGCGTCAGAGGTGCGCCCGGTCGATATGTCCGTCCTTTTGAACATCATTTGAAATGTTCACATTAACAGGACGTTCGCTACCTCAAACCTCACGTCCTCAACGTCGTCAAGGAAGATACTGAGAGGCAGTACTGGGACAACCTTGATGTAAAAAGGAACTAGAACGAAATCCACGTCCGATACTCCTAGACCAAGCTTAATGATAAACTTTTTAAAACACTGCAAATCAAGTGTTTTGAGAAGACGCGTGTGTATCCTATGTGTTCTCGTCGTTACTTCTATGCCGCAAGTTCCCCAGTGTCACCCAAGATGGCCTAAAGAATCAGCACTTTCCAGCACTTTCTCAAGAGCATTCAAAGTAATTCTCTCTCAGGTCACCAAATCAAAGATGCGGACAACCCAATCTATCTGTATCAATTGTAATGTGTAGGTACTCTAAGACACTTGAATTTTCTTTCCTTTATTGTCAAAAAATCTACAAATGGATAGCCTTGCGAAGAGGTGACGCGAGAGGTCCTTTGCCCTTGTAGAACTCGACGACCTTCTTGCCAACGGTGGCGATGTTGGAACCGGTGATACCAAACTTTTCATAGACCTTTTGATATGGTCCAGATGCACCCCATGCGGCCAAACCGAATTGCTCGTGGCTGTACTTCGCCCATCCAGCAGTCTAAGGAGAAGATAACTTAACATCATCCAGAGTCTAATGGAAATATACATACCGAAGCAGCTTCGAGCGAAAGGATGGGAGCACCATCCCTGAGGATGCTCAACTTGTACTCCTCATCCTGCTGGTCAAATGTGAACCAAGAGGGTAGAGAAACGATGCGAGTCTTGATGCCCTCAGCCTTGAGCTTGCCAGCTGCTTCAAGGGCAATGGCAACCTCAGAACCGGTGGAGACAATGGTGAGATCCTCGTTGGCTTCCTCGTGCAGGACGTATCCACCACGGGCAGCGGCCTGGATAGAGGAGCCTTCGAGGTTGGGCAGGTTTTGGCGGGAGAGGGAAAGAACGGAGGGAGTGCGCTTGGAGGTCACAGCGACGTAGTAGGCGGCAGAAGTCTCGTTGCCATCAGCCGGACGCCAAAAGTTGAGGTTGGGGGTAGCACGGAGAGCAATGGCAGTCTCGACAGGCTGGTGAGTGGGACCATCCTCTCCAAGACCGATGGAGTCGTGGGTAGCTGCAGGTTTATGAATTATGTAGTGGTATAACAGGACTGTTTACTCACCGACCCAGATAACCTGGTGGCCACTGAGAGCCGACAGCCTGACAGCACCGGAGGCATATGAGACGAAGTTCTAATGATCAAAGCGGAAAGTGAATCAAAGCGTAACAATTCATTCAATAGATGCTAGTTACCAGGAAGGTGGCGACGAAGGGAATAACACCACCATATGCGTGGAGACCGTTGGCGATGGCACCCATGGCATGCTCACGGACACCGTAGCGGATATACGTGCCAGCATAGGTACCGAGTCCAGTGCTCGGGGGCTGGAAGTCAACGCTTCCCTTGACCTTGGTCAAGTTGCTACCAGTGAGATCAGCAGAACCGCCCATGAGTTCAGGTAGGGCGGGGGCGATGGCAGTGAGGACAATCTCGGAGAGTTTGCGAGAAGCCACAGCGGGGTCTGAAGGTTTGTAAACAGGAAGATTCTTCTCCCATCCGGCAGGGAGCTCGCCAGCGATGCGGCGAGTAAGTTCAGCATGCTCGGTAGGGTATTTCTGGCTATATGCCGCAAGATCAGCATTCCACTTGGCCTCGAGCTCTGCGCCACGTTTGCCAAACTCGGCATAGAAGTTGTATGTTTCTTGAGGAACTTGGAAGGTTTGATCGGGGGCAAAGTTGAACTTGGTCTTGAGGGCAGCAACGTCATCAGCCTTGAGCGCTACAGTTGAAAATTAGGGGGAGAACTAGGTAGTAACAAAAATTGAACGGACGAGCTCCATGAACTCCATGGGTGCCTTGCTGCTTGGAACCGTAACCAATAGTGGTCCTTAGACGGATGATTGTGGGCTTGGTGGATTCCTTGCGAGCCTCGGCAATAGCATTGTAGATGGCAGCAAGATCACTACAGATTAAATCAGCCGCTGATATTTACCGGTCAAATCATAACTCAACTTGTCACCGTCGTCAACACGGAGGACTTGCCATCCATAAGAGAGGAATCGCTGTTCAACATCCTCAGTGAATGCAACTGCAGTGTCACCATCGATGGAGATGTCTACGTGACAGAGGGTCAAAGATCATGTAATTACAATGAGCCATAATGTGCTTACGATTATCGTCATAAATCTGATCAGAGATAAATCAACAACGTTCCACAGCCGACAAATCACCAGCACATACCACAACGAGATTGCCAAGCTGTAGATGGCCAGCAAGACTGGCAGCCTCGCTAGCGACACCCTCCATAAGACAACCATCACCAGTGAACACTACCCGGATAAATTTTGAGTCTTCAGTTGATTAGTAAAGACATGATTTCTGACCATAGGTGAAATTGTTAATGAGATTAAGATCTTTGCGGTTGTACACAGCAGCAAGATGAGCCTGGGCGATGGCAAGACCAACACCGTTCGCGAAGCCCTGACCCAAAGGTCCAGTGGTCACTTCAATACCTGTCAAGGTGTTGGTGAATCACATCAGTAAGAAAAGTTATTCTCTTTTACCGTCAGTATGGCCAGCCTCGGGGTGGCCAGGAGTCTTGGAATCAAGTTGCCTAAACGCTTTAAGATCGTCGAGAGAGAGCTTGTAACCAAGGAGATGGAGGAGAACGTATTGGAGAGCACAACTAAACCAGCAGCGTCATCTTCAATGTTTTTAGGGTCAAATGAAGCTTTACTCACGCGTGACTGTGAAACCATTGGTATAAGCATGATTGAAATCACAAAGAATACGGCTTACCCGTTAGAAAGAACGAATCGATCGCGGTTGAACCACTTGGAATTTTTGGGATTGGCATTCAAGAAACTGATTCAAATAAACTCGCGATCAAAATCGATACAAAGACTGTACACACCGAGAGAATAGAACGTGGGCAACGGGGGCCATGCCCAGCGGCGCGCCTAAAGAGATGAGTTACCAAAAATTGACTGGAAGCGTGAAATCGACATACCAGGATGGCCAGAGTTAGCTTTGCCAACGACATCGACCGCGAGGGTACGAATGGTGGCAATGGCAAGGTCGTCAGCTGGGTTCGGGGTAAAGGGGGACATGATGGTTGGGGGTAGAGATGCGTAAAAGATTGACTGGGGGGATATTTATCTAATCTGCCCAGGGCCGTACTAAGATCGTTTTGCCTCGGACTAACCCGCGGTCCGAAACTCCGACACACGAGGACGTTGTGTCAAATTCACCTTTTTTCGCTATTCCTTTATGCACCCACAACTCTCGGACAAGAAGATTGGTGCGTCTTTCCTTTCCCTTGTTTAGTCCCAAGACTCATCGTGCAGTCTGCAAGGAATTCATACAGGCTCTTGAGAAATGCCACGCTAGTGGATGGGCCAGATTAACCGGGGGTTGCAACCAGCTCAAACATGATCTGAATTCATGTTTACGAGCTGAGGTACAGTCATTGTTCTATAAATGTACTAGAAGTCAGCTCATCTTTTCTCTAGCGAGTGGCGCGTTCCTCTCGCAACAGGAAAGAGGCAAAGGAACGTCGGTCCAAAATTGAACAAGCATGGAAGGAATTCAACTCAACATGACGGTCGGATATCCACACTATACATTTGGGCTGGCAGTCCATGTAACATCATAATAATTGCATCTTACATGCTCAGTTTACCGACTTTTCAAATTTAGCGGCTACTCCGACTCGATTCCTTTCAATCATTTTCAGCATATCTCGCGATGTCACAGGATGTCATACTTATTCTGAAATAGCCGACCACCACCGTGCCTCATCTGTGTCCATATCTGTTAGATTGTTGCTTCTGGTCATATATCTTGAACTGTGCTAGAACCACTCTCAACCGAGATGGATCACTACCTCCCTTGTCCCTTTCTCTACCTCCACTCTGACACCGACTCCAGTCTCAAGAGTCCCGCCAACCACATTCTTAACCGCGATGTCGCTATCCAATACGCTGATTGCGGCTACTTCAGCTTGTTCGCCCGAAACTGTCACCTTGATTTCTCTCGAAGTTCTCTCAGCCCGAACGACCCCGACAATTTCCGCGCCCTTGCCACGCGGGATGTTAGCTTCGTAGGATTTTCCTTCGGCCAGTTCATAGAGTTGAACTTCGAGCCTCTGACTGTAGTCATAATCGGGGCGGCCTGTTCCCTGTGGGCCGAGACATAGGACTGTTTCAGGTCGAACCCAGACAGGTATCTCATCAAGGGGAACAATTTCTTTGATCCAAACTGGCCCTTGTATCGTGCGCTCTGGATGGAAGAACGAGGTCCATCGTCCTGCGGGAATGTAATATTCAACCTCTTCTTCTTGCGACACGAATACGGGTGCAACAAGAAGGTTAGGACCTGTTCAGGTATAAGACTTGAAACATACGTCCCAAATCATCGAAACTTACCAAACATATACTGCCTGTCAAGATAGTGCGTGGTCCTATCGTCAAGGAACTCCAAGAACATCGCCCGCTGAAGAGGATGTCCCTTAGCATTTGCTGTGATGGACTGCGCTGCCTCAGCGACATTCTACCTCGAGAGAAGTTTTACCATTCTTACCAGGTCATACAAGTAGGGCATCAGGCGATGTTTTGCCTCCACAAATCTAGACATGCTCTTTGCAGCATCTTCACCGTAATTCCAAGGAACTCGGTAGGAAGAGGATCCATGCAGCCTTGAATGAGATGAGAACAGGCCGAACGCCACCCATCGTTGGTAGATTTCAGGTGGAGGATGTCCCTATCATGTGTAATGGTCTATAAGCACCACCTCAAGGTATTGTTGCCTGCGCACGTACCTCGAAACCGCCAATATCATGCGACGCATAACCAAAACCTGACAAAGTGAGGGAAATGGCACCGCGCAATGCTTCTGCCATAGCTTCCCATGTCGACTCGCAGTCTCCTCCCCAGTGGACAGGGAACCTGCCACCTTATCAGCTATCATCTGGAACACAGGTTGAACTATTTCGACCTTTGCCCACCGGTCGCCGAGGTGCGGGCAAACAGAACAGCCTCGCCCTCTCCGAACCGTCTTCGAAGCAAATCAAAGACCATTTCGTTGTATATTACCGCATAGGTATTGTGCATGCGCATTGGGTTGGATCCATCGTGGAAGACGACATTTGCATGGGGGATGCGCTCACCAAAGTCGGTCTGAACAGGTAGCACATGAGAAGACCCGCATGCGAATGCTTTACATCCTTCCCACCTTGAACGCGTCAATGCCCAAGTCAAGCAGAGCTGTTAATTTATCGATGTACCACTTGCGGGCGGCAGGGTTAGTGACGTCCACAATGGCCAGTCCTAGGGAGTCAAAATCAACGTTTAGATTTGAGGCTGGTCGATCACCACATACCTGGTTGCCAAAGGTCCCACCTGCCCGAAATCAGATATCGATGACTTTCGAGAATTGGAAATCCTTACTGCCAGGGAGTTCCATCCGTCCTCTTAATAAAGAAGCCGCCCTCTACACCCTCTTTGAAAATGGGAGACAATTGGGAAATGTAGGGGTTGACTAAGGGAGAGGACGTCATCGAAGGGAATCTTGAAACTTTAAAGAAATCCCATACTCCAAGCGCAAATCTTCACCCCATACTTCTCCTTGATTTCTGCAAGATACTTCTTGGGATCAGGGAAGTTGTCGGGATCGAAAGTAAACGAGCACCTGTGTTGCGATGAGCATGGTTCTTAATAGTGCGGATACGGGAATGCCGACCATTCATATTGTTTCATCCAGAAGCAATCCAAGTGGAAGACGCGGACCGGGCAGTTTCTTTCCTGCATCCCCTGCAGGAAGCTGGATACCGTGTCGCTCGAATAAGATGTCAGGAATGACGTCGAGAGCCACAACCCGTAGGTCCAGCTCGGCAGAAGGCTACATCCACATATTTTGAACTCAAATTCAGTATTCCAAAAATCACGACACCCACGCGGGACGACCAGTCATTCGGGTGTATTTTTCCAGAATCTAGCAAGGATGTCACTTGTCACCTACATCCGAAACAAGAATGACTGCTTACCTCAAGAGGCGTCTCTCCATAGATGATGAAATACTCCAAGCTACTGCCTGCCACCGAGACTCCAACTCGGCTGACCTTTTCGGAGCCAACTTCCACCTCGACCTCACCAGGATGGTTGATGAAAACACCGTAATTACGGTTGGTGATATAGAATGGAATACATTTGTATGCCTGTTCACTGGACGTTCCACCATCCTGGTTCCAAATCTTGATGGCTTGGCCTGATGCAAATGTGTAAGTCACCACGCGCAGGATGAAACAAGACAGTCGCTCACCATTCTTGACTAGTGCAGTGAATTGTTCACCAAAACCGTAGATGAGCTCTCCAGGGGACATATTGAGCTCAGAGTTGATATATCGAACAATTGGAGGCAGTGGTGCTGGGTTGGGGTTCGAAGCGGGATCATTGGTGAGACACGAAGTGTTCGAGGCTGATCCCAAGGTCCATTTCGAGGGTACATCGAACAAACCTTGATGTTTCTCTCCAGCGAATGTAAGGATGCGTTTCGGTGACTTGAATGTGAGGGTGTAAGGGTTTTCAGTGATTTCTGCAGTCAATCCACCGGTGGAAAGAGTTAACTTGGATTCATCGCGTTTAATCGAAACGTCTGGGATGGGTTTGGCGTCTGGGAAGAGAGGAATGTTTGGGGATGGTTGGACGTGAGAGAAGTGGTCGATCTTGACGCCAACGACGCCTTGCGTAGGAGAATGAACTCGGACACTCAGAACCGGCCCTGCCACTCCGTTAGCCACCAGTTGAATGAACGTTTACGGTCGGGCAGTACAAACCTCCAAGAGTGTCTCCGCGATGTCTAATCGGCCGGGTCGAGACTTGGAGGTTGTAACCGGTCTCATCACTTGTTGCTTGGACCACTTGGAGCCCATAGTAGGGCTTGACGCCGTTTTTCAAAAGCCAGAAGCCATCGATGAACTTCATCTCTAGTTTGAGGCAGATGGATATTCTGCGTGATCTTATATACTGATCGGAAGCAGGCGGTCCGTGAGACCGGTCACAGGGCCGAAGTCTCGGTCCTCTTCTACGATGCATTTATCTCTGCAATGTATGACCACTTCGATGTTTCATAGCTTTCTTCTCAAAAACATTGGTTCTGCCTTTGGGAATCAGCGTTTTTGAGCCCAGATCAGCATTTGCAAAACGAAGTCAACTGTTATCGTTGGTCTCGATTTCGATCAAAGAAATTTTAGAACACAGCGCATATCCCAGGCGACAAGAAAACGACATCCGGGCGGGACTATTCTTTCGCGGTACACATCCCTCCGTTCAACATCACTGCAACTGCCAGAACAATTGTCCGATATGCCACAGGACGAATAACGAAAGCAACTAGCGGTGGGTAGTGGGAGTCCTTAGCTATGCCACGAACAGAGCGGGTAGGAGTCGGTAAGTAGAGTACAAGGCCAAGGCGAGCCGTAGCGAGCATGGGAGGATTCCAAGAGAAATAGGGAAAAATTGACAAGGAACGGTAATCCGGACAGTGAGGCAGCAAGTAAGTATGTTGGTCAATCGATTCAGTTCTGGAATTTCGGCGTGTTCACTGATGAGAGTTTAGTTTTATTTCATTTTGCAGTGTGTGGCGTGGTAAAAAGTTGACTAATGTGCTCAATTCTCTGTTCAGTTTGTTCAGTTCACTTTTTTCTTGGGAAATTTAAACACTGTCTGATGAACTGCCAAAAAGCTGGTGAACTGTTCAAACTCTCCTATCAAATTTTTGGTGTCATATCACCAAACTGATGTTGTGAACTGGTACTCTCAATTCTCAGTTCACAGTTCGTGGCAATTCCTGAATGTTTGGCAATTCCTGAATGTTCGCAGGGTCAAAAAAGTGAACAAAATGAACTGATCAGATAATTGAGCACCCTTATTAGTGCATCAAAACCAAAATGAAGTAATTCCGACAAGCAATTGTGAGGCGGAAATGCCATCAGGGAACAGGTTGTTGGACAGCTTTCCACCATGGTATCTTCTGATAAGATTCATTTAATAATCCTAATCTAGGGTTAGGTCCTGGAGCAAGAGGTAACAAGAATCGACTCGAAAAGATTCTTCAATCTTTCCCTGGCTAAATTTCAACTTTCGGTTTTTTTCCACTTGGCAAACTGTGCGTCCAATTTCTCGCGCCAAGTACCCTTCAGCTCTTTTAGTCTTTCATAGCTCTTCTTATCATTGACTGTGATGTCGAGGAACCAATTCTTAAAGACATCCTCGTCGTCCGAGAGGCCCTTCCCATCTGTATAGAGCTCAATAAGCCAATCAACAAGGTCCTTGTTGTTTTCCAGCTGAGGGAGGCATAGTCCTCGAGCAACCGCATCCTTAGCGGCGTCCAGATCTCCCAGTTGCTGATAAGCCGAAGCCTGCCGAAGATACCTGAAAAGAACGCGTGTCATACGCCACAGAGCAGACTGACCAAGGTCGTCGACTTACGCTTTAGCATAATGGGGATCAAAATATTCTGCAGACTTTCCGTCCTCGATTGCCTGCTTGAGGTCGATACCGTCCCCAGGCATCATGTATGCGGCGGCACGATTTCCATGACAAAAGGCCAGTTGCTTCTTTGCCGTGACCTCGTCTTGGGAGCTCGGAATCATACTCAACACATCAATAAGCGCGTCGATCGCGCCCTCGTAAGCCTTCAAAGCGCCCGTCCCGTCCTTGCGCACAAACGCACTGTTCCCAGTAACCTTGAGTTTATCAGCAGCAACCAAGGCTTTGGATATCCCGTCTTCATTAAGCTGGTATATACCCTCCTTTACGGTGTTCTGCTCCTCTTGTGTTTCCAGACGCCAATGGAACGGCTTCGGGAGCGAATCCAAGAAGGGCTTGAGGTCTTTTACGTGTTGCTGGAATTTGATCGAGAGCATCAGGAACCAGGGAAGCTCGGGCCTGAGCGGCGGCAACGGCTTTACGATGGCGCGACGGAGAACTCTAAGAAACTACATCAATATCTATATCACGCCGAACCTCGAACGCGCAACAACTCACTGAAGCAGAGTCGCCGACGTCGGCAGGCCTTCACACTCATGCATCAGCCGGAACCTCTCGCGATCATCATAGCAGTAAATCATAAACACCTGGCGCGCGCCGGGCGTGCGGTGGACTTTATCATCAGGTATCGGCCGTCCGGTCTTATCAACAGCGCCAATACATATGCTCGAGCTGGAGAACCCAGAACGACTCGTGACAAATCGTCCCGGCCAGCGCCGCATAATCATACCTGCTCAGGTCCGAGTCTGTCATCACGTTGTTATCGTCGAGGTTCAGAGTACTCGTGGTCTGCATCAGCGCGTCCATCTCGTCCGGGTGTTCAGACATGTATCTATGATCAGATGATCATCCCGGTGATCAGCACCACATCGCGGATAGAGACTGCATGCATGCATACTTCATGATAAGTATCCCCGAGATCGACTTTTCCTGTTACGGCATTTGGGGGGATCTTATTGGCGATGGTCTATGGGCGCGTGGCGTCATAGTCTTTCGGCAGATAAAAGTTGAACAAATTAAACGCACCCGCAAAACCTCTGGATCCAAACCGCCGTAATCTCGCACATTTTTCTTCGTTGGACGTTTCTTTCCTGCCATTGAGCGAACTGAAGCGTTGGAGTCAGGGCAAAGTCGGGGTCGGAAAGTGAGATACCTTTATCGTAACTCCCAGCAAGATTAGGTAACATGTTGTTACATTACCGTTAGACGCCCATAGTCTCGTAGATGTACAG
>JAGGAW010025859.1:0-14612 GCA_017657375.1 Termitomyces sp. T27 | reverse complement strand
AGGTATTCTCCTTCAGTCCAACAACCCGCCAAGTGTGTACAGGCGAAAGGGTATAGGCCGACGAATCAAGGCCAATTATCGCTCTCTCTTCGGAGTCTTTCACTCGTTCCACGAATCATCGCCTTTCTCTCTGTAAGCTGCAGACCCGATGACCGAGCCTCACACCAGCAGGCGACAGAAGGCGCGTTTCAGAAGAAACGCGCTTTGATTTGCTTTTGGCCAGATGATAGGGATGTTTTCACAAGGCAGCTCTACCCTGACTTCTCATCAGGAGATCTCCGTTACGATCAGTGCTTTGTCAACGGCACTACACCCCTGGCAAGCTTTATCCTCGTTTGTGCCAGTGTGCGCCGTCCAAGTGGGTTCGAACACCACACCGTTGGCAAGTATCACATTCCCTCCGCTTTTACCGCCTAGCGCCCGTTGTTCTTGACGTTCTTGTGACTTCCCTGAGACGACGAGAGCAACTTCTCGTCATTTTCTTATGTGTTATTTGCTAATTTTCCGGTCTTGTAGCTTGTAGCAAAAAATCCAAGGGGAATTACCTTTGTCCCCCTAATTGACTGGTTCGCAGTACATACTTTCCTTTGGTAATCCGCCGCCGGGCCCTTGAAACCTGTTAAAGTTCTGAAATTACTTCAGAGTGTCTTCTGATCTTTGGGAATTTCTGACGCTTGTGTATTCGTCCTTCTCACATGTCCTGCTTATCTCGTGAACTTTGGCGGATTCTGAGCCGCACCACGCGTCCTTGATGACCGGCGTATATCAAAGGACATCAGATCTCTCTTAACACCAATCATCAGATTCCCTATCATCTCTCAAGGTTCTTATTATTCAACGCAGCTAGCACTTCCTGTCGTGGTACTGCATGGGATATTTAGTTCGAAAAGCTGACGCATACGTCCTGGGTCGTCGGGACTTTGAAGAATCGTGAGACAAACTTATCCTCGGATACCTGTACTCGTGCTCGCCGCACAGAGTTCGCTACGAACGACGATATCCGAGTCGCTATCGCTGCTTCGCTACGAACGACGATATCCGAGTCGCTACTATCGCTGCCAAGTGCTTCGCACAGAGGGCACAGTCGGATAGCCCGGGCCTCCTTTCTGTGCACGACCCCAGACCCATGGGCGAGTCACACAGCGTCATCCATCGTCATAAGCTAGTCTACTATTCGGGACTGCCATCTTTGTCCCTTTTTACCCTTCCACGGACGCCCGAACGAGGGATATCGATCCACGGCAGTGGAGTCTACACGCCGCATCGCCTTCTGTAAGTATGTATGTATTACCACCCGGCACTGCTCAGCAGAGGCTCCAAATTACCCTCACCGATGCGTCCATTCAAGCGTCCGGTAGGAGTTAGAGCCAGCGAACTACGAGACGCACCGCGTTCCGCATCACAATATATCCATAACTGTGCTTGCTCGCACGCGTTTCGAAGTTTGGTAGATTCTAATACGGGTTGCGTATATATGCTACTCTGCGTTCCGCACGTCGATTTTGCTCTCAGGCTAACATCGAACCTCGAATTACATACGAATAACTCACAAGAACGCCCCCCTGCGAATATGTATAGGCAAGGGCCCCCCCCAACTTATTTGCCACCACCTCTGTGCAATTAAATACAAAATTTCATTCATTACACATGCTTAATGAACCACGATCGGCGACCGTAAGCCCGGGACCCCCGTACTGTGCATTAATCAGAAACCTAGTACTTACGATGCGGCGGATCACCTCATCTCTTGGATGGAGGGACGAGGCACGGTAACACTTTTTTGCGCCGCCACACGACGCGTTTTTTTTCTAGGGCTAGCGGGCCCTGCTAATTTATTTATTTCCGCTCGATACGCTTGTAGATCAGAGCCAGGCAGGCCTCGGCATCGCGGTACATGCACACATATGCCTGCATACGGCACACCACAGGGTACTGCAAAGGGAAAAAAACGCACACGCACACGCACACGCTTTGTGCCATCATGCATCTTGCGCACTTTGGTATGTACCGTCCGTTTCTGATCAATCGCAGGCCAAGTAAACCAGGGCACATGGCGCGAAAGCGCGGAGCTTGCTTGGGGGTGCGAAAAAGAGGAAGAAAAAAAAAGGGCTTCTTCTTTGCGCGTGTTCCATTTCGATCAAAATGCGATTGTAATGGTGCTTTTGGATCGCGCTGGAATCGCAAGCGCCGCTTCGGAGGGAAAGTTTGGAAAATACATACATATTATTAATAGTTATTGCTATTGTACGACAGCTGGGGTAGACAAGAGAGCGTGACAACGATCTAGAGACAACAAGGAGCATCCTAGCAGTGTATGCACTGAAGGGGTTAGCACAGAGACAATGAGGAGTGGGTGGCTGTGACAACCGGCGACCGAATAGATAGGCGCGATGGATGGATGGATGAGATATGTGGATACGCGATGGTATGTGAGGGTGGTATGGATAACAAAGAGAGTCCAAATCAAACACGAGCCCTTTTTTGTGCATAAATAAACAATCATTACGAGTCAGACGACGAGAGGGGGGAAAGCAAAGGGAATTATTGCGGCGTCGCGTACCCAGAACCGGGCGCAGACCCAGAATGGGAGTGGCCGTCGTTAAAGTACCCTGAGGGTTCGTGCTGCGCGGCCGGCGGGACGCGGGGGCTGTGGCTAAAGGACGGGTAGACGTTCGCCGGCTGCGACGAGTGGTGGTTCCCAAAGGGCGGGGCGGAGAGGGGGACTTCCGAGGACATGTAGTGGTGGGAGGGCGGGGAGGGGCCCGCGGAATGGGGACCCTGCTGGTGGCCTCCGGAAGAATATAACCCCATGTGGTGGCGCTGGTTGTATTCCATCCCGCTCGCAGGACCCAGATTGCCGCGCATAAGCGGAAGGCCGCCGAGCATGCTGCGGGTCGACGACCCATATTCGGAATGATGGCCAGGGCCGGGCATGGACTGCAACGTCATGGGGTGATAGAGCTGCAGGCTCTCGGCGGTGGGCATGGACGCGCGCCGACCGCCGTGGTCGAGGAGGCCGGAGAGTGAGGCGCTGCGGCCAGTGGGGGGGAAGGGTGCGGTGGTGGTCGGACCCGAGGCGGCGCGGTGAGCGGGAGCAAGAATGCGGCGGCGAGCCTAAATTAACAATGAATTTAACTTAACCGAGGACGAGACGAGACAACAAACTCACATTAATCATCCAGTTGGAGACCTGGCTCATTGAGAGGCCGGTGGCGTGGCAGAGCTGTTTCTTCTCCTCCTCGCTGGGGTAGGGGTGATCAGAGTGACGATGGAGCCAGGCTTTGAGATAGTCGGTGGTCTCCTTTGGAAGCTTGCCCCGTTTGCGTTGGGGACGGTCGACGAGGGTGGAGCTGGGGACGGTCTGGGGGGAGCGAGAAGGAGAGTTGGAGACAGCGATAGAAGGCGCGGCAGAAGGCATTGTGGGGGAGTAGGTTGAATTTCCGGAAGGCAGGACAAAGTCGTTATTTGGGAAGGACCACTCGCTCTTTATTCCAGAAAGAGACCTGCGGTCCTGACCCGAGATGCGAGCCGAACCTGCAAACATCTGTGCCTGGGACATGGGAGCACTGAAGGAAGCGTGTCGTACACCATGTTGATCTTCGTATTTCACGGCCGGACTCGTCAATTGTCCCGGGGTTGAGTTAGGCCGAACAATGCCCGAGGCGGAAGTGCCCCAGGTCGTCGTCGCCGTCTCATTGTCTGTGTACGGCGAGAGGCCTGCAGTGGACGGGGACCCAAACGAGAACGCGCTGGAAGGCGTCGTGCCGTTGGAAAGACCGGGGTTGGGGTACGGGGACTCGTAGCCACCAAAGTTGACGTCGAGACGTGGACGAGACTTGTCGGACGAGTCTGCGTCGACTGGAGGGAAAGTGTACGTCGAGAGCTGGCTGGGGGGAGAGTACGTCTGACGAGGGCCGTAGCGGGGCCGGCTCTCAGAGTGGAGCGTGGGAAGGGAGGCGCGACGGGCGTCGGCACGGTACGAGTCCTCAAAGGTGGTGAAAATGGACGGGAGCTGGACCTTGTCGGGGTCGTCAGGCTTGGCCTTTTTGGGCTGGGGGCTGTCTGCGGGGGTGAGGGAGCGCTTTTCGCCGCGGGAGAGGCCGGTGCTGTCGGTGTCGGTCGTGGTGGATGTGGCGGAGGTGGACATGCGGCGCGAGTCGTAGTCCAGGTCCGGCTCGATGGGACTGGCAGAAAAAGTGAGCGGGGCGCCCGAAAAGGAAAAATGATAGACACTGACATGACGTTGGGGGACTGGTGGGGGGACAGATCTTGGTGCAGAAATGCGTCTTTGTTGTCGCTGCTAATAAAGGTAATGAGTGCGGGTGACTAGACGGGAACTGGACACCTACAGGGCGTACTGGAGCTGGGCGACGTTGTAGGAATTGAGTTCGTGCTCGTGGATAGTGCGCTCAGTCGGCATGGGGTCGATGGAGGAGAAACGTAGCGACCGGAGCGTTTTAAGGAGCACTACAGGTGCGAGTAGGATCTGCATCTAGGCACCATGTCGCACGAACCACATTAATCACAATCTTGCAATCAGATCCTGCCCCGAACCACCCTCCGAACCAGCTCGCATCCAAACATGGTTTAATTTGATCATCAGGCACACTTCCTCCGTACACCTCCGTGCTTATCTACGCAAACGCAAATCGTGATCCTCCTCGATCATCTCCGCCCAGCCAACAACTGATGGGCCTTCATCCGTTCCTTTTCCGTCACCTCCACCCCATCTAGCACCCGCAGTCCTGAGCATCTCAGCATCAACAGACCCCGGTACGCTAGTCGTCCAAGATACAGTCTATCCGGCAAGTCCTGCCGAAACTTGCTGTCCATCCCTGCTGCTATTCCCTCCCCGGGCTGCAGTGCCCCCGGCGCGTCCTTCACCAGAAGCGGCAGATACCACCCAAGCGTGCATGGATTCATCCTTGGCCCGTCAATCAATATCTGGTGTCAACAGCACTCCCGCCCGCACGTACCTAAAGTCCAGCATCTCAACATCCGGCATCTGCTGCACCAGCCGGATCAGTGGCTTTGTGCTCTTCAGCCGCGACCCAATCATCGACAGTTTCTTCAGCCGAGCCAGCCCCTCCAGCGGCCCCACGTCCTCCACGAAATTGTAGTTGAGATTCAGCGCCCGCAAGTTGGGGACAAGCCGCGCCATGTCCTCGGGCAGCGCGGTCAGCCGACACGCCGCCACTTCCAGGTAGTGCAAATTATAGCACGGCTCATTGAGAAACCCGTCCTTCAGGGGATTCCCTATTGATGATGCGAACTTTAACACAAAACTAATCATTTTTCGCAAACCCACCAGAGAGGTACAGCCGTTTTACATCGCGAACATCGCGGGTCAGAAGCGTCCTGCATAGACAAACAATTTAGTCTCTTTTGATCATCAAGAACCTTCTTTGCTTACAGTCCCCGCCCACTCTGATTCCGCACGCTAAGGTTCTCCAGCTTAGTCAATCGGTCCACCTTTACGAGACTCGTCAGGCAATTATTATCCGCGTAGAGCGTGCGAAGGTTTGGTAATAACGCTACACGGAGCTCACGCAGACGGTTACCACTTGCGCGGAGTATGCGCATCTTGCCCATCGACCCATCCAGTTCCAGTTCCCCGAGCTCATTGTTATCTATTGATAATAAAAACCACCGCGATCAAAACGCCAAGTAATCTTACGCACCTATATTCAATGATACAAGTCCTTGTAATGATGCGAGCCCCAGAATTCTGTCCAATTTGTTCTGGCAAAGGTTCAACAATTCCAGGCGGGTCCTGAGAACACATTAACTCCCCCCACATGACCAAAAAAGATGTGGGAATCACCAGTGATTCTGATTAAAGTCCACCATTTGGATGGAGTTGCCCTGCAGACTGAGCTTCACGAGACCGTCCATGCGCTCCAAGCCCTCAATGGTAGTAATCTTATTTCCGTCGGCCTTGAGCTCCCTGAGGTGCCGCAGGCACGCAAGTTCTGCCGCAAGGCGTGAGCCCTTGGAATAAAAAAGTCATCATCTACCCACGTTTGAGAGACTCCACATCGTTTCGGCTGATATCCAATTTCTCGAGATTCAACAAGTGGCTGTACGATGTGAGCCCTGTAAGGCTATAGTATATGTGGGAAAAACAGGGTTGGTCCTTTCAATTGACCCTGTACGCGCTCCAACAAAACAAATATCCTCCTCACCTATTTGATGCCGCAGACAAGCTCCTCACCGAGCCCGGAATACCGCTCAACCACGCCAACTGATTCGAATTTCTATTGAGGCAGTGGGAATCAGTAACTGTCATCGAGAAATTATAGATTCCACATACAGGTTTAAGGAGTCTAGACGGGGCAAGAACTCTTTCAGTCGCGCGACGCTTTCCAGCCTCTTCCCAGATAGATCAACAGAGTTCAGTTTGTCCCAGTGTGGCGTGAACGGTTCGACGTCCGTGATCACCTCAACAAGACGATCGTGGGACACCGCGAACGAGCACTCGGTCAGGAAAGTCGCGTTGGCGGTTAAAATCCTACTATCCGCCATCGTGCGCGACCTCGAGAAATCTACATGTGGAACCGCTAGCGACGTCAGTGCCTGCGTCTCTCCTCTTAGAACGCCCCCCGTCTTTGTAGGGGAGTTATCATCATCTAAACGAAAATCAGGAGATTGAATATGCGAGATGTGGATATCACGAACCGTCACCTTCCAGGGCCTCCATCATCTGTGCGATTCGCTTCGAACGCGCGGACTGCACAATCCCACTCGCGCTTCCCACATTGGGCGCCACCAGGACATCGGTGCCCTCGCCGTCGGTCGTTGTGCTTTCCCCGAGACCTTGTATAGGTCCCTCTCTCCTACCGTCAGAGAAACTGACCGAGCGTCGGTGCGCGCGGTGTAGAGGCGTCTGATTCCTGGACTTTAGAACAGACGACGGCGTGGCGGTGCCGTTCTTCATGGCAGAACGGATGGCGGGTGTGTTTATCACTGGCAGTAAATTTGTACGAAGTGGAGTGGCTGCCACTCCAGCGGGCGGGAGTGCAAGATGAGCCTCCATAGGTGGGCTCGACATAGACATGGATTCTTGGACTTCATAGTAAGTGAATCCAGGAAAGTCGTCAATTACGCCGCCGTCGTCTTCCGAGTCAGTTGTTGCGTCGTCCTCGAAGGTGTCCACGCCTGTCATGATGTCAACAATGTGGGCCGAGGGGTCGTCAGTAGAAAAGCTATTCAACTCTGCTTCCCCCTCATCGTCCACCTCAGACTGCTCCTCTATTCGACTCATCTCAGCGGGATGAGATTGACGACCAGAGACATCAACCCCTCCTTCCCTCGACTCGTCCTTTAAGCTCTCGATATCCCCGAAAGGATCCTCGCTGGGCTCCTCCGATGAAGCACGCCCACTATGGTCCTGCGTAGCTCGCGCAGTGTTCTTCACCCACTTCATCATGACTCTATCAAAAAGCATCCCATTGTACACCTCCGGTACAGGGGGCATCTCTGTCGGGGCAATAGTGCGAATCTGTGGTGGACCAGCATGTTTCACAAACGACGGTACACTGCTGGAGGTCAGTGTCATCCCAGACGCGGTGCTGGAAGAAACAAATCGGTTGAGGTCGTCAGCGTTACGTAGCGATGAAGAGGGATAGGCTGGGGGTGCAAGCGATGATGGAGCAGTAGAAAGATTAGAGGGGGGGCGACTAGAAAGAGAAACAGTGCGAGAAGAGCTGGTACGCTGGGCTGACGAGGGGTGGGAGGACTGGAGCGAGCTGCCAGAGAAAGACCTCCGATCGTGTACAGAGAGCCGCGAAATATTGTCAATAAGACTGTCAGCGTCCGCCTGGAGCCGACGAGACTTCTTAGGACTTGGCCTATGCTTCGACGAGTTAGACTTCGTGCACCTGATAGATGAAGTTCTGAGCTCTCGGCGATTCTCCTTATCACCCTGACGAACATGACCAGCGACATCTCCACTCGAGAACGAATTAAATCTATCATCATCATGAAATGTAGCATATGACGCCTCCGTATCGCCTGAGAAAAGACGTTTTTGTCCTTTCATGTCGTTCTTAATTTGGGCCATCAGTGCCGCTGCTTGCTGCCGATAGCTGGCAGCCGCAAATGATCCGCCACTTGAGGGCTCTACATTACCCACAGGTACTTCCAGGAGGGACGGTCGACGTGAAGAGCCTGATTCTAGTGAATATTCGTAATCTCGCACAAAAACAGCGTAGAATATCAATACCTGCAGAGCCTGATTCGTTCACATTACGATCGTCTGCTTTGATCGAAGGCGACGCATGGCGAGTGCTGGTCATAGTAGATATAGTGGAAAAGTCGCGTGCTTGTTTAATCTGTTGCATGAGAGACTTGGACTCGCCTACATAATCCTTCCCGAGAATCTTCGGCCTCGCGATCGAAGCCCCTTCTCCTGCTCCTTCTCCATAATCGCTTCGAGGACTGAGTTTAACACGTTTAGCACTCCTGAGGCGAGACATGGTTTCGACGGATACATCAATTTCGGAGACTCGTGAAAGACGATTGAGGCTGGTAGGAGATGGGGTAGTGCCAGTTCCCGAGTTGAGAGCAATTGAATCAACCATGGCAGATAGATGCTCGCGTGTATAAGTGTCGTACTGAAATTGAAATAGGCGTAGGCGAGCATCGGTGGTTGGTGCAGTTCTAGTTGGAGGGAAGATCGGATAAGGTGTACTCTGTGCTTGTGGAAGGCCTCCATCATTGGCAAGTTTGGGAGTAAGCAAGCGTTCGCGAGGCACTGTAAAAGTAAATTTACAAGCGATGCTTGCCTTTCTCCCATGAAATGAGTTCATATCAGGAATGTCTGTCTCGACGATTTCGTCTTGTGATATCCCGTCGTTTGGGGTCAAATAAGATGGCTGAGATGTATTAGATGGTGGCATATAGGCTTCCTCTGGTTTCTGTAGTGGTGGAGATGGTGGCTCAAACATTCGTTCTAGAGGAAGTGGACTGAAGAAGTCCTTGATGATCCCCTTCTTCTGGCGGCCAGGTGTCTTCACGAGCAATGGCTCGTCCAGTAAATCGTCGCGAATTAGGAAGGTACCACCTGTAGCCAAAGACGGGGGTTGTAATGAGGACACGCCTCCTTCACCATCGCTGTTGGTGTAGATATGCGTGGCGAGTGGGGCGGTTAGTGATATCGAGCGCGTTCCGTATGTTAGGTTGTCGTCCTCGTCGTCGCCATTCTCTTCGTCAAGTTCGATCCATTCATCTTGAAGTTCTTCAGTCTGCCAAGCAGGTGCTGCAGATTGTTCGGCCGGCATCGCCTGACACGATGACGGAGACTTGCTCTATAGGCTGCACTCAGTGTTTGTTTGAAGTGATGGTTGATGGTCTTTGATAGTCACGTGACCGTGCTTCCAGAACCGAGTTCCAAGCAACTTGAACTTGAACCTTGCGCCACGAAACCCAAGCTTAGCCCGTTCCTAGTTCGAAGATGAAATTGCTGCTCTACCTTTCACCCTTCTTTTGCTGTACCTACTGAGGGGGTTCTCCTAGCTCAGCTCTAAAGAATGTTGACCCATCATTTTCTCATGACTCATAGATCCAGACCTGAACTACTACTCAGTGTTTATTAATCGTTCTTCAATGTTCTATACCAGCCTCACATCTTCGCCCCTCATCGAACTATTCGTTGTTTTGGATCGATCCCCAGTGATTCTTTGATAGTAAGTATTAACCATCACACACATTTGATGATTTTTATCAGCTTGGTTGATACAAAACAAGCAGATCGACCGTCAATATTTCGCCGATGTCTAATTGTCGAAGTCTGTCGAGCCTTGTGCTAGGTACTTTGGCCGAGTATTGAAAGGTCAGACTCCTCATCCGTCTACCGCCCAGCCCGTGGCAACGAATACCACACCTGCACAATGATGTCCCGTAGTAAGTCCGTAGACAATTATTCAGCCATCGGAGAATTTATCATCAAGATATGTCCAGCGGTCATATGCTCGTTTCTGGCGCTCTCAATTTGGATGCGAAGACCACGACTCAGCACCCAAAGCCCGAACCAGCTCATAAGTCCTTGAACCACACTCAATGCCATGCTTGGGTGAGAACTTTCCTCCTGGATCTTACGTTTATATTCATACTTTGAGAAACACAGCCCAAAATAGGGTCAAAAATACGCTGGGTATCCTCCACTTCAACCAAATTTTGTCAACTACCCTGTGTCGTGAGCTTAGTTAGGCGTTATATCCATCTTTGTCGTCCGTAGGACTTTCGTTCTCAACTGGTTGCCTGTGTAATTTTTTTGTAAGCCCTAATTTCGTTAAATATTCATACCGGTATATCTTTGGTCAATAGATGCCTAACTAGGTCTCCCATCGTCACGTCCAATTATTGGTCTTACACGATCATTTTCCAACTGACAGAAGATGCTCCTATATATTGGGTCCGTCTATCTAGAGCAGCTTGTTACGTCAGTCAAGTTTGACTACCGCGAGCACCATTAATCATGATGACGACTTTAAATCAGGATCTACGAAATATCAGATTCATAATCCAACTCAAAAAGTTCAGCGTTCGACATCAGGGAGGAGATCATGTCATTGGTACATTTTCTCAAAATCTCTGGGTGGGCACTCGATTGTGTGACCTGTAATAATCACAAATGTCATCAGGGTAATCAAGTAATCAACAATACTTACCGCCAAATGTTTCGAGCACAGATTTCTGGTCATCACACATTTTATTTATGCTGTGATTCTATAAACCTATGCTCATATCCCATCGGCATAGTTGGGATGAACATTTTGAAGTAATGTCAATACAGACACCTCAAACAATAGTGGGGGAGCCAAGGTTACAGATCGATGGTTTGCTTTCCGAGACACCTTCAGTGACAGAACGACCGTGTAATTTATCAATATCCTCGTTATTTGGTTTCACAGCGCCACTTCTAATACACACACATATCTCCGGCGAACAAAGCGATCTCATATCTGTGGTCAACCATCCAGCAAGTCCATACTGTCCACGCTTGATTCTTGCGACCTCCACGGCCGTTCATATCTTCAGCGCCGCGAACATCGCCACAGATAACGCGCTCAATTTGCGCGGTATTCTGGCGTAGCTTCTTTTCGAGCTGACTGGAATAGCCCATCACTTCTCAACTTCTCGACATTATATGTCCACTCACGATAGACATTTCTATGGACGATCACTGGTTGACATGTGAGATCAAACTATATCCTCGCGTCGCACGCCGATCCATCACCCAAGTAATTGTAAAGTCGGCCCAAGATGGCTCACGATGACAGGCCTGAACGGCCCGTTTATTTCAGCGCGCGCGGCTTCACTGACATTTTCGATCTCATCGCAATGAACCTCGGTGTTCTGATCCTGAGTGTCTCGTTGTACCAGCGCAACTCGCCCATTCTTCAGATATCTATTTTCACTCCGCTCAACTGTTGTCGCGCACGCAATGGCCGCCGGTAGAATCAGGCAACGTTCTTGCGCGTCCAACTGGCATAGAGTCGTGCATATCGGCTTATCAGGTATAAGTATTGATAGAATTGAACCACTCACTTCTCCCAATTGATAAGATGTGGGACGCATCAGATTTCGGTTGAACGTTAACGTTGACACCATCGGAGACAGCCGTGGCAGAACATGTTAGTCCCGTTGAACAATCCCTCGTCTCGTGAGATCTTACTCTATTTTTACTAAACTCGTCCTCTATATTCATGGTATCCAGCAGATCCTCAGGTTACTTCAGTAAATCTATATCTGACTGTATTAGTCTTGAGAGGGAAGTCAAGCGAAAGAACACCTTTCATTAATCTCCACGAATCCAAGGCAACGCACAGCCGACTCTAACATACGTTTCAGTGAGATTGGCTGTAAACAAACCTCTCGCATCATATCACTAAAAGTTGGTAGGCTGGGAAACGGCACAGCCATACTTGCACAATCATCACGAGTGAGGGATATAGACTACATATGATCAGCACTGATCAACATGAGGATGTCAAAGGATACAAATGAGGCAAGAATCTCAAATCTTTTCCCATCTTGTTCCTCAGCCCTCATGAAACTACCACTCGGATGGCCATTCTGACAGATTCGCCCCGCTCGTGGTCGTTGTTTAATTAATCAGGTTGCCGCACTCCTCTCTACAGTAAGTGTACTACACATTCATTGTTTCCGCATTCTCAACTATTGCCTTTTCAATTGAAGTGTTCCATGCGCAATAGTTTGACGGCGCTAGACTCTGCCAGTGCCAGACGAGAAAAACTTGGAAGCTCCAAAAAGATAATCTGTCCAAGGTGTGGGTGATAAGTACCTAGGGTACTGAGGTGCAGGATGTATAATCTCTCTAGATTCAATTTCCTGTCGAGAACCGCTCGCGCTTCGGCAAGGTATGTATACTGATCCGCCGATCGCGCGTCCATGTAGGTCCATAGAGGTCCATGTATTGCCGTCAAGAAGTTACCGGATGCATGCGACGAGATCGCGCATCATTATAGATCATGATTCATGATCGCAAATCCCCAATGGTTCCTAGATCTATAGAGCGATCGTTCTGACATGTCTTCATTGACAGTGATGGACTTTGAAAACCTAATATGTATCTATTTATCTTACAGTCGATGTCGATTTACTTCAGATATAAATCAGCGTACGTACACTGTGAAATAGTTGATTGGCTTGGTGAGAATTGTTATGTAGCATTACATAAATGGTTATCTCATTGTATTTTGATGATGGATCTGCAGGATGGTATTGTGTGAAGATGTATTATGTGTGGCAAAGAGGGCTGTGCGATATATACTACGTGAGGGAATGATGGTCAAGAAGTGACCTGCTGCGGTACTAAATTGAGAGTATATGTACATAGTTTGGAACGATGATAGTGAGAGCCGAGAAGGTCCAAAGTAATCATGATATGTGGATATGAAGAGAGTTTGATATGATGCTATACGATACTGACTGATGCTGAACAAACATGAACGATGCTGATGCTGGGAATGGTGCAAATGAAAGAAATCGGGAAGCAGGGGAGGTCCATAGGTATTGTCCAGTTTCGGCACTCGGCGATTCGGTCTTATGAAAGGGTATGTCCACGGATAAATTCGGTCTATCGAGTCCTTTCCAATCGCCCAGTCTGCCATCTATGCCGCTGGAGGCTAGAGATTATACCCGTACTGAAGACATGAGGGATATTTTGCGAAACCTTCGAGGATGTTGATTTTCAATCCGACGGATCAGGTGTCGGTCGAACTCAAAGGAGCTGGGGTCGATATCCAACGACCCACTTTCTCCCTGCTGTATGTTACTTTTACCAGGCATGATCCACGGCGACGATGAATAAGATGATGTACGAGGTGGCGGTGACAGTCGTTTTGATTTACTTCGGGCTGGTCCATGAGCCTCCACAGAGATGGGGGTCACTGGCGTAAAGCCCGTGATTTTTGTCGTCAAAAAAGACGAACTTTTGGTGATTTTGGGAGTAGAATAGGTCAGGGAAGGAGCTAAAATTCCTTGGTCATCGTTTTCTGAACGTAGCGCGGGGGATAATCTATCGTGTTCCGTGGTTGCCGGGTCAAATGCTAGAAGCGAATCGTTTTCAGAAGAAAAGGAGCATTGTAGAGGTTGAAGTGGCCGTCGCGGCGTAGTGTGGATATGATGTGGTGAAATTTTTGGAAAAGGGTACATAAATGGCGAGTCGTTGGTGACAGCTTCCGTAAAGCCAGAATGGAGGATTGACGAAAAGTCGGAGGAGACAGGAGACATCTCAAAGATAAGGTCTGGTGACATTGGACGTCCATAAGGTGAACTCGTCCGCGATGAGTTCGGTCGACGTCTCGGAATCTCTATGGGTGTAGAAGATGTGCTACACAGAAGGTTATGTGAATCCATGCCTAGAATCGGTGAATCAGCACGCAAGGCGACAATATGGCGCGATGATCGGAGGAGTTTTCACTGACCAGAAGCAGCTCAGCACGACAAGGGTCCCTGAGATTGGAATTCTGTAGATCACCCTTCTGTCCCTGTTTAACACCACCCAGCTATAATATCTCGAAGCAAGGACAAGAGCAGTCCCTGAACAGTACCTCCGACCGTGTACTTCACCGATACTTGCGAAGCGATAAAGTGGTAATTACGACGGAAGCAAATGTGGCTAAAAAGTTTTTTTTTCAGTTATGGAACCGGGTATCAATTGATTTGATTCCGCCCTCAGGTATACTTAACCGAAGGTATTCAGTAAAGGCACAGAGATACAGCCTTTTTTCCGATATGATGAAATCGGCGGTAGGAATTCGGAAGACCGAATGACAGAGGATCTTAGAGGATGAGGCGCATCGAAGAAAGAATAAGAAGAAAACGCGTGCCATACTAATAGTCATTTTTAGTTGCGTTAGCACGTGACTTGTTTCAATTTCATTTACATGATGATGACGTCAACTAGTAGGACGGCGACCCGGTAAGTCGATGGCTGTGGATGGAGATATGAAATGGCCGCGTTTGAAGCACCTCACCGGACACAATTATTTGTACTTTGACTTTTGATATGTGTACTTTGACTGTCCAAATTTGCACTTTCCCGCGACCCAATTTGCACCTTCCCACGACTCAATTTGCACTTT
>JAGGAW010025858.1:0-23273 GCA_017657375.1 Termitomyces sp. T27 | reverse complement strand
GCTCTGGCTTGGCTTGGCCCAAGCCGTGGCTTTTGGCAGGCAGAGTGTAGTTTTCTGTAGAATATGTCAATAGCCAGATATAAGAATGCATTTCAATAAAAAGAAACTTACTGTATGTTGTCTGAGTCTATGGTGTGAGCTGTGAGCAAGATCCAGGCCAAATGCACATGAAAGAGGAGAGAATATACCACGAGAAGGTCTTTAAATGACCTCACTTCAATTCTTCAATCACCTTCGGCTGCAAATCCAGTTGCATTTTTAATACCAGGTACTTTATTTTGAATGTCAGGTACATCTCAATAAAATTCATAGGCTACAAACTTTGACATATAGCAGCAGTAAGTATAAGCTATATCTAACCTCCCTGAAAGCCCCGGCCTGGGCCACCGGCTTTGGCTTTCCAGCATCATGAGCCAGGCCAAAGCCCTCACCAGGCCACCTCCTTTGGCCTGGCCTGGATTGGCTCAAATAGGCCGGGCTTGGCCTGGCTGACGGCCTGAAGCCGGGCCGGGCACATCACTATTTGCGAACCTCGAGTTAAGAGAAATATGCCGAGATCAACTTGGCAAACTTTAAATTGACCAAAAGGAAAGCGTCATTTATAAGAAGTTTTAAAGTTTACTTTAGCGTTGACATGGTATGAAGTACATAATGTACACCAAAAGGATCGTACCCATAAGTCAAGATTGTGATCTGCAAAGGACAGATGCGATGTATGAGCCGAAGCGGTATGGACTTGGTCATGATCTATGAGCGATTCCATCGCACATTCTTGTCGACCATACACAGAACTTTCGTCAATATGTGACTTTTTCTCACTTCTGGCGGGCGTGAGCCGGGGAAAGCGTGCTTACGTTCTCCCTGGGTGCTAACTTACCGTAGGCAGTCGGTCGAAGAGGCAGAATATTTCTTGACAGAAACTAAGAGATGAGATGACATCGGAAGAAAGTATGAGCGGAAAGCTGGATGGGATTCCACCAATTGAATTCGCTTCGTATGTAGCCATTATTGAGCTTGAAGAGAAAGACAATGAAGCCTAGGCTGCTATCCAATAGGCGGAGGAAAAAGGTCAAAGGAGAGTGATTCATACACTCTAACGCCAATTCCTATCCCACACGCATGATTTAAAAGCCACTAGAGATTGCCCTTCTTTCCCTAGCGAAATGTGCAGAGTCAAAAAGTACAGATAGAGGTGCAACATTTCTGATGTTCGGTGCCCAGGCCTTGGTCTCGAATTCTTTGTGGCTGTGAATGTTGAGGTCATAGGAGATAGTAAGGGCAGCAGCGTGAAGCAGGCTATCCAGGGTTCCTTGTGAATCTATATCTCCGTCTATTCGACAAGGGAACCCATGATCATACCTAATGCATTTTGAGGAACATTAATCATGCACAGGACCTCAACTTGATTTCCCACAGCTGTTCCTTCTCCTGAGCTTTTCCAGACACCAGAGTGGGAGCCATAAGGGTGTTTCACAGTTCACAACTTTGGCGGCCCCAACTTTACGCCTGAACTAGAGACAATTTTTATTGTAGCAAGCTCCCAGCAATGAAAATCAGGAGAGAAAGTGTTCTCCAGAGCAAGATTTTAAGCTTGACTCGAAAACAGTGGCTCAATCTTGGATATCCAACTTTGCAAAGTTGGAGATAAAGCTGGGGCTAAAGTTGGTCCCAAAATCGGGAACTGTGAAACACCCTATAGTATCATTCCAGGTATTATTTGTGTGGATGCCCTCCACTTCCGATTCATTCTCATCAGTCAAGGCTGAGGATTGGAGAAAATCAAGGAGAGAAGTTGAGAGTTTATGTGTTTGTAACTTGGTCTATGGTCCCCCCGTAAAGCATTTGAAGAACCACAAACCACGGAAATACCCGGGAGAGGAACTCCCCTAACTGAAACGAGCGAAGAGGTAATATGAACTGGTAGATAGGGGCTTGTTTGGAGCGGTATCCCTCTATTCTAACGGAGCGAGGCAGAATCTCATTCTGGTTTGCATGAGGCGGCGGATTGAAAGAGCCAGGTTGACGTTGAGTCATGACAGGGATCCAAGCCGATTGTACCCAGCAAGATATATATTCTAGATTGACGGAAGATGTCAGATGGCTACGTGCGTATAGCTGACCCAAATCCACTGGTAGGGCTCATAAGAAAGGAAAAGAACGTCCCGTCCATTTGTCGGTTGAAGCAGTAGCGCCGTATCATGGTCGTGAAGTTGGACTATTGGACTGGATCAACGATGAAAAAAGTGACGCGTGATCAGATTAGATTTTCAGATAAGATAGTGTCATGCTCGGTCTTCCCTAGTTAGGAACAGCGCATATGGGACCTTAGCGCTCAGCATTGGATATCTATGTCATAGATGGTGCCCACAAATACCAAGGGCCCCAAGGACCGGTGATACTAGTGGATCACGACAAATTGGTGTGTATGTTGATGAGCTCTTGCTCTTTCTGAACACTGACACATGTTTCAATCTTTCTGTCATTAATGATTCTGTACGATCATGGCTCCACGACTCACAATACAGATGCGGCACACCTCCACAGATTTTTTTGATGGACTATTGCTTGGGTATCACAGTTGCCATCAACTTACGGAATAGGAGAGGGATGTGCGTTGTTGATTCCTTCACTACTCCCACTTCCGCTTCAATCGCGCGACACAAGGAATACCGATCAGTAACTAGACGTATGCTAGGAGCTTGTTATTGTCAACTGTCAAATCATTCCCCTGGAATAGATTATTGAACGTTGTTGTTTCAGGCAGTGTTCGTATTAAACGTCAGTGTATGTATGGCAGTATTTCATCTTAGAACTATGAATTCAAGCACCCAGGAGCATGCAGAGTGAAAAGTGAGAAGATATATAGATACTAGTTCAAAGAGGGTTAGATAGAAAAAAAGACACAGGTGGGAGGTTAGCAACATTCAAGTACAGATATCCCTACCACCCCTCGCCCTATTGATGTTACGAGTATACTAGTTATTTGGCAGGTCGGGCCAGATCAAGTTTTTCAGCGAGGAATACTGGTCTGATTTGAATTGAGCGAAAGTGAGCTCAGAGAGAAAGATGTTTTTTTTTTGCGTTGCCTGACAGGAATGAGGTAGCACTTGCTGTCATCTGTACCTTCGGCAAGATTATCATATCTTGTATCCTTTCTTGAGGTAATGATAAGATCAGATTTGGTGAGTGCCTTGGAAATATTGGTCCGTCATCAAAGCTTCGATCGAAACAAACCTGAGTAAGGTGGCTGTCGGGTTTCTATCATGACTAAGAGTATATCGTAAGTACTTATTTCCTGCCAGATGTATCGCTGTTGTTAGTGGCGTCTAAGTCCCGAACACGATCAGGAAGCGCGTCAAGAGGATTGTCGGAAGAGACGTGTATCAGCACATTAGCATAGTTGCGCCTGCTGTAAGAAACCTCTTTCTCCCCCTCAAACTGGTTCTGGCTTGCATCCCGCAGTAAAATCAAAGGGAGATCAAGGCAGATCCTAAGTCTGAGTGAAATATGTGCAAGTACAGTCAATGAAAACACGGTGAGGAAAAAGGGGACGTGGAAGGGGAAAACTTCAGCTATCCAGCACTGACAACATTGCCAGCTAGGGATTCCGTTCGCTGTGTGGAACGAAGAGGAGGCATGTTTATGACCGAATGTGACGAGGGAGGCGGAGAAAGAGTTTATTGTCAATTTATTGCATTAGTCCCCAATTGGAACGATTATATGTAGTTCATCAAGGCGGTAGGACCACTAACGGTTCCATAGCGCATTCTTGTTGTCAACTAATACTATGCACCGGTCATATTTGGTAAAAGTGGATGTCCACCTGGGTACAGGCGTAAAAACATTGGTAGCTTGGCATACTCAGACCCTCATGGTCCTCGGTTGTTCGAAGTTTGTTCTGCATTCCACCGAGTATTTTTCCCCACGGGGTATTTCTATGTTTTCTGATCAACTCTGGCCCGTGGATGGTGAGGAACATAACTTAACGCAGTGTTCGGAGTCTGCCAGGAGGGCCATCTCTATTGTCTAAGTTCTCCGCCATGACCAATTGACATTCTGTAAACCACTCAAAAGTTGTTTAGATTCTATTCTTGTTATGGGGGTTGAACCATAATCTCAGTGATTTAGCTCTCTCTCCCGGGAGTTCGAAGTTGTCTAGAATCAATTATGAACATTGTAAAACAGGTCCGGGTAGATTAAGTATGGGTTTTCCTGAACACCGACGTGGTCAGATCGCTATATGAGGAACAAAGCAGAAAGTTATGAGGGTCATAGGCAGCACCACAAACTTGAACTTGTCATTTTTGAAATCGATCTCGAACGACTGATGGCGAATCCGCAACAGACATATGGCCTTACCTGGGTCTCCTTGCTTTTTTTTGATGGCTGTGAGCACGTCCATATCGTAACTTCCAAGATGGAAGTCGCACAACAGACAGCATATCGACTGTCAGCGACCATTTTGCTTCGTTGTTCTACCACAAATTAACATCAGCTTGCGACAAAGGCCGCCTTACCTTCTTCTATGTTCCCGAACTAGACGAAAATAACCGAAGTTTCCCCATGAGACCAACTTGAATGTGTTATCGATATGAATCATTTCGAATGTCCAAGACCACTCAGGTCAATTTGACTCATGAATCAGGGGAAGGAACTTAATATAACAACGCTTCGAGTAACATTGACATACAATTGAATTCACACCTGCCAGTCTACTAATGGTTAATAGCACATTCTGTGATTAATCACTTATCGGAGGTAAAAAGAAATTATCTCAGTGCATACTCTAAGTCGACTTCTTTGTCTCATTGTCCAGAGCGCCCAGTGCCAACACACGTTGTGCCTTACCCTCCCTGTTCTTGTAGAAGACTATGTCACCTTCGTCCTCGATGAAAATGCATTGGCTAAACGTGCGGTAAAGAGCGCGGAAGGTGTTCTATGCGTGAGAAGTTTAGCTGATGCACATAAAAACAATCTGATTAGGAGCTTGCCGTCGAATCGTAGTTATAGTCTTCCTTAAGAACCTTCTTAATCGCCTCCGTCACGTATGGTTGGTTGTCTTTGTCGAGGAAATCAGCCAACAGCACAGCGAGAGAATCATATAACATACAGAAAGGAATCGAGGAGAAGAGATGGTGTGCGACATGATCATGGGAGACATTGTGAAGGAAGAAGCGTCCAGCCCAGCCCAAGAGGGGTCGGTCAATAGTAGAGACAGCGCCACGAAGGAACGACCACTGTTTGGCACGGTAGTGAGCGACCGAGGGATCAGAGTGGTGGAGGTAGGTCAGCATGACAATCCAGTGGTTAGCCAACTACAGCATCCTCATAGTAAGCTGAGGTGCACAGAAGGAGTATAGGAGTATCAGAGACACTCACAAGGTAAGGAACAAAGTAGAGTTTGAGGAAGTTGTCGAGACCGACTTCACGAGTCCAGAGGTAGAGAACGCAAGACATAGCGGACAGACCAATGTTAGAGGCGATGATGCCATTGCGTTCGTGGGGTTTAAAGAGGGGCGAAGAGGGCTGGAAGTGCTGTAAGACAAACCTTTGGTAAGCTATTTCGACAATAATAACTGGAATTGACGCACATTGGTCCCGGGCGGGTACATCTGGTTGCCCATGGCGTTTCTGAATAGGTAATATTGCCAGCCAAGGGCCTGCATGAAGAGCATGCGAAGAAGGGTGTAAATCGGCGTCTCCTCGAACATCTCGTGGTAGTCGTTGATCTTGGCGATATTCTCTGGAGGCAAGCCATACTCTGAACGAGTGCGAGGAACGAAATTTTCATCACGCTCGACGGACATAGTCGCCTTGTGGTGGGCATGATGGCTAGATCTCCACGCGTAGTAAGGAACGAGGATGAACTGTAAGAATAATAGTCATTGTTGTGTTACCATTATCAGGTCGATGCAAGCGTACCGTGTGAAGACTGTAGCCGACGAGGTGGTTAAACCAAGAATAGTTTGAAAGCGAACCATGACCAGCCTCATGGGCCATGCACCACCAGCCAGCAAGAATGACCCCCTGCCAGTGCCAGTAGAGAGCCCAAAGACCCCATTTAACAGTGGTCCCGATCGCCTGAGGGGCACCGTAATCCTTGACGAGAGACTTCGCAGTCGGTTCAATGAGCCAACCGAGCTTGTATACGACAATGGCGCAGGTGACATCGCGAATAACATATAGCAGGGCTTTTGGTGTATTTTTTTGGTGGAGGTGCTTTGGTACAGCTGAGTGCACCTCCTGCAAAGTTACCTAGATCGAAGATCGGCAATGAATGCGCGCCGGTATGAGCGAGCGAAAGTCAAGTTTACCTTGGTAGGAGTAAAGGGCGTCGCCAGCCGCTTCTTGTATTCATGACTGTCTTCAAAGAGAGAAAACATTCGAGCAGAAAAACAAAATTGAGTCAATCCACCAAGAACGGAGTCCCCAGCAGAGATGAGGCAGGTGTGAAGATAATCTGATGTCAGAAGCGCGCATTTAATACAGAAGATGGGGCTGTCAGGGTAAACGCCATACGTATAGAACATCCACCCGGAGTTGACCGTTGTTAGCAGGTATCCGATTGACTTCTACAGTTTTCGAACATCTGCGGCACGAAGAAAGAAGAATTCACGCACGTGATGTTCCAATTTGGAATTTAGGACCCCAAAAACCGCCGCCGCGTAACCGGGCAAATGGTGAAAGGGTTTAGTTACCGAGTGCTTGTCAGTTTCTCTGTCTGCGTCTCCTACTCTGGTTTTCCAGTCTTCTGCGCTTCGGAAACCCTATCTCACCGGAAACTTTGTACTCACGAGGCTTTCCCGCTGCACGGAAACTACGAGAGGCTTTTTTCGTGGTATGTTCATCAAATCTCATCAGATCTGTCAAAAACGCTTTTTTTTCTCTCTTTTCTTTTCACTCGGAGGCGCGCTCTCCCGGTTATTGTGAATAAATTTATCAAAAATTTCAATTGCACACCACGACAAATGTCGAGGAGGTTACATATCAATGAGATCCGTAAATTGCTCGGCATCGCATGCGATCTGGATACTCTGTTCCAGCGTAAGTTGTCATTCACATGCACATGGTCAATCTTGATAGTTGACTGCTGATGTTGCGTTGTTCTGGAAAGTTTATTCTCAGATTCGGATGTAAGTTGTGGTGCTGAATATCTCATGTGGGTCCATTGTGACAGTTCTCACCTCGTGTCCACTTTCGTAACTCCTCTCTGATCATCTGTCATTCAAGGTAACAAGTTTATCGCGCTCTAGAATAATGTTCATTTCTTGACTTCCATTCGGGGCCCAGCATAAATACCCATGATACGGGGTGAAGATATCTCACCTACAGCGGTTCCAGCCTCCTCTAGTATCTACAACATGGGTGTCGACAACTACTCTGAGGATGCGCTCCCCGCATTCACTCCCATGCCTTGGTTTGTGCCGTCGGCTTTCGCTGATGATACCCTATTGATTATCCGTGGCTTGATACAGGTCCCTCAAGGAAATCAGAGCTGCTATCCCTAGCAAGTACTTTGTTCGGGATACGAGAAAAGGGCTTCTCTATTTCGCTCGCGATGTGTTGATGGCGGCTGTGGCCTGGTCGCTCGCTACCACCATCGATCCTTATTTTAAGCAGACTGCGACTCGCGAACTTCTTACTCCGATTGGTGCCGAGGTCGCTCGCTGGGCTGCCTGGGGTGTATAGTGAGTCACCATACTGACCATTTGTGTTCTCAACGCTGACGAAGCTCTACAGCTGGTGGTTTCAGGGTCTCATTTTCACCGGTATCTGGGTCATTGGTCACGAAGTTTGTATGAATCTTATGTCTTGATCATCCCTTAATGACATTCTCTTCAGTGTGGACACGGTGCCTTCTCCGACCACAAGATTGTCAATGATGTCCTTGGCTTCGTAGGTCAACTGCTCTCATCATTCTTCATTTGCTCTGATACCTTTCCTAGATTACACACACCTTCCTCTGGACACCGTATTTCTCGTGGAAGATCTCGCACCACCGCCATCATAGCAACCACGCTTCTATGGAGCGTGACGAAGTCTATGTCCCCAAGACACGCGAAGATCTCGGCATTCCTGACGAAGTTGAGGGGCACACGATTGACTATGACGAATACCTCGGTGATACCCCCATCTACACCCTCTACATGTTGATCCGTCAGCAACTTCTCGCATTTCCCGCATACCTTCGTGAGTTCCACGCACTCAACGAACATCACTTCACTGCTAAACCGGACTCATGGGTAGTCTTTAATGTCTCCGGCCAGAAGAACTACCCGAAATGGACGAACCACTTCGATCGTAAGTACCTATCCTCAATAAATCTTACCAGTGACCTCATCAAATATACAGCCAATTCGATCCTATTCACTAAGGCTCAGAGGAACGCTGTTATCATCTCCAACATTGGCATTGCCTTCATGGTCTGGGCTGTGACTTACTCCTGCTCCACCTTTGGCACGGCCGATGTTATAAAGTACTACGGCATTCCCTGGCTTGAGGTCACCCACTGGTGTGAGTATTGCCACGCTTACTCTTGTATGCTCTAGGATGCTCATATTGAGTTTAGTTATCATGATTACCTACCTCCACCACACTGCCCCCGAGCTTCCTCACTATCGAGGCAAGGAGTGGAACTTCCAGCGTGGCGCTGCGGCGACAGTCGACCGTGACTTCCTCGGCTGGCAGGGACGCTTCTTCCTCCACGATGTTGCTCACTATCATGTCATTCACCACGTAAGTTTCCCTTTTGTACTGTCCCCCTTGGATCTGACTAATGACTCTTCTTGTCTGATAGTTCTTCCCAAAAATGCCCTTCTGTACGCCATTTTTCAACTTCGTTGATCTTTGTTACTGATTTTCCTTAGATCACGGGCCAGAGGCTACCCAGCATCTGAAAGCGTTCATTGGTGACCACTACGCCTACTCTGACAAGCCCGCTTTCAAGGCTCTATGGGAGAGCTACGATAAGTGCCAGTTTGTTGAGAACGAAGGTTCGTAATCACTGCTTTGTTTCTTTGCTTTGGAATGACATTCCTGCTTCCAGGTGACGTCCTCTTCTACCGTGACAGGAAGGGCCAGGCCGTCCGCAGGCCCGCCGATCAGTATCGTAACAAAAGCACCAAATCTCAATAGACCATAAACGGACGAGCAAATCTTCTCTGTTATCACTGGCAATTATCACGCCTTTTATCTATTCCAACATCAGACGTATTAAGAGATGGACGTAGATCGAGACTATATATCGTGTTCGACATAAATTGACAGGACAAGCGTCATAATCACATATTTTTAGATCTAAACGTAACCAGCGTATCAAGATCGTCCCAACTCTTCAGGGCGACTTAGACAGTTATATTGCTGGCAATCATACTACTAAGTTTTCCACTAATCGCTCCGAAGAGTACGATGCATATATGAATTTTAACCGACTAATTTAATGGAACAGTTCAGTAGACTTCTGTTGCACCATCTCAAGCCAGGAATCGGAATCACTGGTTCAAGGTCTACGCTACAATCCACAACTTAGATCCCGGAAGCAGTGAAGCCTGAAGCCACAACGTTCAACTATTGCTCCGTGTTCACCTATTAATGCGTATTTGTATATAGATGTCTTTGCGGATGCAAAATTCCCTTCTCAAGCTATCAGATCTACTCTTCCGTAATTTGATATCTAAACGATCTTTTATTTCTTTCATTCCGGTTACTTACTGTCATTGCAAGTTTCTGGGTCCCCATCAAGTTACTTGGCCTTTCTAGAAGCCACGCACGTAGAACAGAACACCTGACCATATCCTCTGATACAAGTGATGGGTCGCCGTTCACGTCCCTACCACATAATATTGAGACAAACTCTAATCATGCGAAATAGAAAGAAAAGGAAACCCTGTTTTCCTTGACATGTCTTGCTGAATTACCACCCTACGCGTGCACCTCACCACTTACTCGCCCATACTTTCCATGTACCTCCTCGCACACCTAGTCACAGGATCAAAGCACATGCACTACTCCCATACGTTTGCTATACTCCATTCCAAGCATTACTTCTGAGTAGAGCCACTCCCAGGTAGAGCCACTCTGTCAGGGATATCAGTTACCATCAGTTTCTTCAAACTGTTCGGGAGGAGAGAATCGGGACCTTGCCTGCGAGATGGGAATTGGCGATGGAGCTGCCTCAGCGGACCACTATCCACTCCAACCTGCTGCTATTATCATTTGTGGCTGGACGGTTTACTCCCAACGAGAAGAGCATATCCGGGCACAGGCACCCACATCGAGATCATGAGGAGCAATGGACGCCGTATTTACTCGGAGCCGTAGGCCATCGAGGACTCGGAAGGAGCTTAGAACAATATCGTGGTCATTGTCGAGCAGACATACGGAAGTCCACCACTACCCAAGATACCGACGTTTACTTTTCTCTGCTTTTTCAGGCGCGCGTACCCTCCGAACACAACGATGTGGCGCTCCAAAACTGCGCGATGGTGATGGTAGGTCTTAATCGAGTTCAACCCCCGCTTCGTCTCACCCGTCCTCTTTCTAGTCTTCTTCTTTCGTCGTCGGTGTTTTGAGGAACAGCTATATCATTCGAACGGCTTTCAATCGGCAGCGTCTTATCCTGTTTCACTCTTTCCCTTTTCAATGGCATCGTCATTTTGGGCTTTAAGCACGATTCCATCTCTTTGCCCAGACACCTACGCATGTAGCAGGCACTCTATCCCTTGACGTTGTAGGGGTGCCTCCCCATTCCTTTCGCGCATGATATCATCGGTCTCTCGTAACACAGGTTGGATGGACGACAAAACGTGTCGTTTCCTCCGTAAATTGAGAGCTGCGATCCCACGTACGTGGTCAGACCCACCCCATGCTCTGCGGAAATCGACTCTCTGAGGCCTCCTGGGGTTTCCATCATCATCCAGATGCAACGTCCAGCATATTCGATGACAAGGAACACTGCGAGTGTGTGTGGATGGGTATTGAGAAGTTCGTCAGGCAATCGTCAGGGAGTAATGAGGGTGGCGTCCACGACGGCTGTTTTCGGGCGTTGAAGAGCTCGGAACGTTCGATGATCGTGTATAATCGGTCAAGATCAAGCTCAAGCTCCTGAAGCCATCAAATCGGACTCCTCACGGACTCTGGACAACCCATACTCTCCAAACACATCCCAACTTCCCCTATGACTTCGCGATGGTAGGCTCTGATCGAGTTCACCCCACCTTGTTTCGTCTCACCGATCCTCTTTCTAGTCTCTTCGTCGTCGGCACTCTCGAGAATGTATACATGATTTGAACAGCTTTCAGTCGGCGGCACCCTAGCCCGTTTTCTTCTTATCTTGCTGCTTGCAACGTCATCGTTCGATGATCCCAGCACGTCTCCATCTCATCATTTCGCTAGTTCGTGAGGCTATTACGAGGGTTGTATACCTTTGTCTACACTGTTAACCAATACCATTGCCTTCTTACATATGCCGACTTCTAGTGAAACGAGGCCCTTCCAGGAACCGCTTTGACGTCATTTCATAACAGTTTCCATCTGGACAGTAGTTCCAGGACATTTGCAAACATGCTGGTACAGTACCAGCCTAGCTTGAGTACCAACCGTGTCCGCGAGATATGTAGTCGATCGCTTTCCAGACTTTCAATTTACCTGAGTGAATTTACCTGAGTGAAGTTACTTATATTTGCGGACATATTCCCTGGAGTAATAATCTAGAGTACCGGGATGGCTTTAGCACCGACTGTGTTTGTGAGATATGGAGTCGATTGTCCGGTTGCTTTTTAATTTACCTGGACAAACATTTGTGTACATTGTACCTGGAGTAAAAACCTCTTTCTGATTCCCTGCTACTTTCTGAAAGATACTATAGACTTGCCTGTGGAATTGGAACACGCACTTAGAATTGGGGGGTACGATCCGCTGGGGTCGAACTGGATAGAACTCTTCTTCGATTATGAAAGTCTCTTGACTTTGGACGAGACAACGTAACTGAACGCCACAGAGTCGTACAATGCTGAATTGAGTGAGTATATAGTGATAATAAACTAATAAAATGATGAGAATTTAGCTTCAGCAGAGGCTTATAGATGAGCACAATTACCTTTCCTGTTGCTGTTGTCGTAGTCGAAGCGAGATTTTCCCCTCCAATGCAATCAAACGCGATCGACAGGTGCATATACCATAGGACAAGATCATGCTCATGTTCACTTGAGCTAACTCAGCATTGAGTGAATTATTTCTTGTAATTAGCACTATGAGCCGATAGGTCAATGCAAGTTTATCACCCAGGGCTATGGCAAAAGTTAGAAGAGGAGGGACTATGAAAGAAAACCAGAGAAAGAGTGAGAGTTGACTACTCGAAAGTGGCCGGTAGATTGACAGGTACAAATTAAAGAGATAATGGAATCCAGAATGAGTGAAGTGACTACGAGTGACACCTAAGTAGACGTGGTAAGAGACACCTTTCCGTCTGTCAATATGGACATTCCGGGAAGCCGTGAAGTCCAACCCTACTAAACCCAGGAGCTTGGGTTTGTCCTTTATTCCCTTGAAGGGAGTGATAGTGAGAGGACTAGGCGCCTTTCAGAATGTTTCGGAGACCAAAAGAGTCCAACTCAGTAACAAGTGGTATCTATGATTGAAGACCACTCAACACTTCAAATCGCTCCGAGTCTGCACAGTACATATAGCCTTATGATTCTCCGAGACCGACGACCGGCAAGGCCGAACTTGATAGATCATTTCTCCGGAGATCGCCATGCAAAGAACGTTCCGGTGGAATATCTGAACCCTGAAACAGGCAGAGAGCAGAATCCAGGGTAGACTCGAGACCAAATTCCTGGATAACGTCCCGCGTCAATTACGTTACTTTGACAGAGAAGACACGCATCCGTGTCGGAGACTCGGAATACAAGGCTAGCCCTGAAAGACGGAGACGTCGAATAAATCATGGAGAAGATAGAAAACGTACCAAGAGCCACTAGAGAAGTAAGCTGAGTAGCAACAGCCCTGCATATGATCTCCAGTGAGATCGTACAATGTATAAACATACATTTGAATTTCAAGACTAGTCTGGTCCATCGGCGAAGATGCACAAATCAGGTGTCCTTTGATAGCCTAGTAGCCAGGGGAGACAGCATGAATTGCATAGAGATCCAATAGTCCATAGGGTGAGCGTCATCTAAGTATACCGAGAACCTTGACCGAGCCTCTTGAAAGAAAAAATGTTTGAAGATAATTATTACATAATGCCTAACTGAAACTCCAATTTAAAATTTGAATTCAATTTTCTCTTTCTCAGAAGATTGAACTCAATCATCATCTCCTCTCGACGTTTGACTATTTCGTCACATCGTGCCACATCTCATGGTCAAACAATGGTTTTCTGACTGACGAGGATACGGTTCGTGGTTTCTTTATGTTTTTTTCCAGTTGATAAGTACTTATCAATGTCGCAGATTCTAGAGTAAGTGTTGACTGACTACTATACGATCATATTGAAGGGATGGGGCAGATCAAGTAACCACAGGCTGCGGATACGATTCTGCAGAATCTACCTGAGAATTACGAGACGAAGCTCTGTAAGCCTTCCTCTTCCATTTCAATCAGACACGCTGATTGAAATGCACGACATAGTGATGTATCACGCGACGACATGGCCGGAAACCGTTCATATAACTTGACGGATACTCCAGCGTCGAATACATTGATCTGACTTTGACATGCGAGGGATATCTATAGTTTCGGCTCTCAATACCCCCGCTATTTACCGGTTAGCAATATGAAGTTCTCGACCACTGTGCGGTCGTCCTTTTTACCCTGCTCTACGTTGTCTCCGCTGCGCAGTACAAACTCGGTACGTATTCCTTCCGTCGTTCGTTCTTCTCTTCCTTCACTGACTCGTTTTCCTCTATAAAGTCGACACACCCACCGTCACAACGAGCCAAATCAGCCCTCGCAATCTAGCTCGGAATCACGCTTGAGATTAAGTCCGAATCCAGCAAATCATCTTAGTCTCTCTCCAGAGGCAGCAATGTCAAGAGAGTCGAGGTCAGGATATCTACACGGCTGGAGGCCTCAGGGACGCGTTGTTCACGCGCTTCGACAAACATCTCAGTGTCAGACATGTCGATTATGACGTTGACCGAGAGGAATGTCCTTGGTTTCTCGTCTCTGACATTCTCGCTAGCTACGAGTCGGTAGTATAAGATTGTCGACCACGTATTCTCAGCGAGTGTCCTTTCGCATCTCTACGCCGTGAAAATTATCAACTATTGCTTTTGAAATTTCTTGCTCTCAGATTGTGCACTCGACGTTTCCTTATTACCTCGTCGCCGCTACCCAGTACAAGCATAGTATGTGCACCCCCTGTTTTCCCTTCTTCCCTTTGCTGATGCGTCAACCCCCAAAGCTCTTGCCATCAAAATAGATCCCATAACTATTGCCATATCGGCCTCTGGAATCAAGGCTGAGGCAGAGGTTGTCTTAGTTGTCATCCAGGAGGAGGCTGACCGGTCTCATCGATCCCCTATGTAAAATTTTCTTTTCACTGTTATTGCTGCTACCGTGTACGTCGCATAAGGCCTTGACAAAATTCGTTTCTTACAAAATAGTCTGGTAGTAGTGCTTTTCTGTCTGGCCATCGACGAGCGCTGTTCTGTATAGAGGACGAGTTTGCCCGGCAAGGTCAGGATCAGGACCAGTCGCGGCGAAGAATCCAGGTCTAGAATCCAGGTCTAGGAGCGCGAACACGATCGGTCTTCTTCCATTGGGAATGCTTAGCAGTCCCCAAACCCGAGGCCATTGCTTGCTAATTTTGTGGAACATCCTATTTGTCGTGGGATACTTGGTGCATCGTATTTGGAAAGATATGCTGAGTTCAGGCCTCGAGCTGATGGGTTTCTAAGGCTGTAGAGGCGGACGTAAACGTGCGCACATCTACTCAAAGCTGCGCAAATCCAAGCCAAATTTCAGACACAAATACAGTACAAGTTCCAGTACAAGTCCAACCGCAATACACTTTCAGTCAAGCGTCAGGTCCCTCTTATTTGTGCGTATACCCACTATGTCCATATCGACGTGTTATCGCTGGGTTGAAACAGACCATCGAATTGTTGGCAATGCCCAACACGTTGCATAGGATTTCGGTTCATCGTTCTTGAACGACGTCGAGAAGGACGTCGTTGAGCTTTGGAATAGATGAAAACATGTGGACGCGTTCAATTCAAATGTATGTCACAATTACGAGTACATTCACCGTTGTCATGTAAACATTACAAATAGGCACATTCTTTTTGGGAATGTTATATTCCACAAGGGTCGTTGACAGCTCGCCGCTATTTTGAGAATGATCGGCTTCGTCCTCTTCGACGTGCGCGCCTATCAAAGGCCTATCTATCATGAATGTCCGATCAACAGACTCGCCGGCGTCGCAGTGTGTTCAATCTCCTCAGACCAACTCAGTCTTATTCAGAGTGCGACTATGTTTCGTGGAGGAATTATTCCATTACCAGCCTGATCTATATTGTAATCTCCTTTACGATGTCTCATCTGATACAAAATCGTTCATAGGGAGAAAGATTGATTCCTTCCGTTTGTTCGGCGATCTCATAATTGGAGCTTCTGTGTCCTATATCAAGGACTTCTGCTCAATAAGCCTCCATCACGGTCAATCCAGCCCTCTCTTTTCGGATATTTGCGGGCTTTGACGTCTTCGGTAGTCAATCAGGACGTCTACCTTTCAACACGTCTACCTTTCAACATGGCTCTGCCATTGCCACTCCCTAGGACACAAAACTTCTTCGTTGTTAGAATTGCCAGATGGCCCGGCGTAAATACAAAAGGAATGTTTCTGGAAAAGAAGATTTAAGGCAAGATAAATATGCCCCGCGGCAACTACCTGACATCTGAGCTCCGCAGGTATCATCAATGCCTCTTATGTACTCTACTTCTCTGAGATACGATGACCCTGTACTCTGTCTATGCCCCTGCAAGTGCCGTCGGAAGCCCTTACCATAACAGCGCAAATGACTCTGCTGAAATTCTGCATGGGTGGCATATGATCGGTAAGTGTCATGGCCAAATGCCGCATTTTCGTCGAGACTCGCCAACCGTTCTATTTTCCCTCAATATTTGAAATACTATGTGCGGGCCCGCGCTTCTTTTACCGCCGTCGAAACCAATAACTTGGAAATTGCAGTTATCCATATCGGGTCTTCTCGAAATGCGGGAATCTCTGATGCCAAAGAGGTATTTAAAGCCTGCAACAATTCACCCTCAGACACAGCCAATATGTTTCGCATTCGTCGTATTCTATCCATCGCGAGCAACAGCCGCATTTACCAACATATCGCTCAGCTGCTCTCTCCGACCAGCCGATCTGATCATGAAGACAACAAGGATCTGGTAAGTCCATCATTGTATCTCCACTCTACCGGCCGACGCTCATTGGCTTTGGGTTTGTGAGATGGTTGAAAGCACTCATAGAGCGGATAGTAGTAATGCCGATCCTGCAAACCACACAAAAGTTGTCACGATGTCCCTGGGACAGGAGGTACAGTTATTGAGCCTTATGAATCATCCCGACGCTGATCTTGCTACAGGAAAGCGTCGCGAAGAAATAGACAGGACACTGATGGCGCTGTCATTCACGGAAAGGGGGAATTCGAGGTTTATGATATTGCAGACTTGGCCCTTGATCATTTCGCACGAAGAGAGCCTTAAGAGAGAACCGATACGCCTCAGTGTTTGTATTATCCAATATAAATGTTACAAGCAATTATGTCTACTATCGTTTTTGCTCTTGTTATGAGCGGCAGACTGTATAGACCCATAGCTTCGTCCGTTGGATAGGAGTAACGATCATAGACAAAGGGCTAGGGCCTTTGAGGAGGTCGATAATAATGTAGGCGAAATGCAACATATTTTCGAGTCTCTTGAAGGGTAATTGGTTAACGTCGGGACAGTCTGTCGAAAATGCCACATCATCATGTTCCTAGTTTTTGCAAAGATTTATTCTTTTGATTGAGCAATGATAACTTCGGAATTCAATTAGGATTAAACACGAAAGAAGAGAGAGTGAAACTAAGGAATAGTCCGAGTCAGTCGTGAACTTCGTACACTCTAGCGTGAGATGTCGGTCCTTCGGAGTCACTCCTCAGCAGCTTGAAACCCATCCAACATTTGCTCCTGATGTTTTACAAGTCGGTTTACGGTGGAGGGCCTCGTTTCACTAGAAATCGGCATATAGAAGAAGGCAATGGTATTGGGTAACAGTGTAGACAAAGGTATACAACCCTCGTAATAGCCTCACGAACTAGCGAAATGATGAGATGGAGACGTGCTTGGATCATCGAACGATGACGTTGCAAGCAGCAAGATAAGAAGAAAACGGGCTAGGGTGCCGCCGATTGAAAGCTGTTCAAATCATGTATACATTCTCGAGAGTGCCGACGACGAAGAGACTAGAAAGAGGACTGGTGAGAAGCCGTGGAAGATTCTCAGGTCATTCCATATCTTGCGCGATTGGAGGTTAGAAAGTGCGAGGCTAATAATAACACGCAATACACCCACCCATTCCACTACATATATGATAATGCATCCGACCGCGGTTCTTTTGGTGAGTGGATCGTTGAAGGAACGTGCGGTATGGCACATGGCACAGTACTTCTAATCCAGGAGCACGTTAGAAGATCAATAAGATCCTAGTACCGCAGGGCGCAGGCTGCAGTCTGCGGGAAGCGATTGGCACGGAAGCAAAGGTCCTGATGTTGATAAATCTGAAGGTTCTCATGGTCACCGAGGTTAGTTTTCGTTTTTGTTTTGATTTTTGGAATTTGGATTCCCTCAGGTCTCAGGCTGTGCTCTGTGCCGCGTATTTGGCACATGCCAGAACCGTTTCCGCTCTGCTTATTACTGCTTTTACAGACTCACCTTGCCGATAACATCTATTCCCATCGATGTACCGAGTCCTTCAATTTCTTGTTTTTACTTGCCGGGGTCCTTAAATGCACTCGATCTGGCAAGTTTGACTTCTCATTGAATTCTAAGTCACTGATGTCTATCCACATTCACCAGGTAATCGGCTGTCGAGATCGATTCCCCAACAATAAGTAATGTTGGCTCCTAACATCAACTTAAAAACGCATACTTCATTTCGTCGTGTTACTGAGTACCTTGTGCTCAATCCTACTACTCTCTACCTGCTCTCGGGTGGTTCATTCTGGGAGAAATGGAAATCTTAATGATGACTCCAATGATGCAGTAGTGAAGAAGTTGTAAGTAATAAGTTGACTCCGGTTGTGATCGGACTGTCGAGCGACGGATCAACAGAGGTAAGTCGGGCAAGATAGGCGAATATCCAATTCGAAGGAGCTATCTTGTCGTCCGAAGAACGAAAGATTATTGACTCGGACGAAATTCACCGCTGTTATCTGTACCTTTCGCAAACCAATCAGCAGGGTAAGCGAAAAAAGTTCATTTCCACGACGCACTTCTCCGAGGCTCTACTGTTTTCGTTGCAACTTTTTCCTCAGAGGATCGGTCCCTGCAAGAACATGTCCACTGCATATCGCCAGATTGACTACAAGTTCAGAGGGGCGGAACTGTTTGCTCTCTCGCTTCAAGTCTAGTCAAGCTGTTCTGATCTTCACTTGGCTGCTAGTGATGCTGTTTGATTAGCTTGATTAGGCTCAATGCAAATAGCTCGACAAGGCCAGGTATTTGCCAAGTACGCTTCTTTGTGATTGACACAATCTTCTCAAGATCAGAAACTTGACTTTCTGAGAGTCACGATATTCGCTTTTCTATATATCGTAGTACAGAGGATTGCACCCATCACTCATTTTTGTACAAATCTAATATATCCGTTGTCTTCCAGGTCATGAACAGTTCGCTCCCGCTTCAACCTTCAAGTATGTAAGCCTCGCCCGACTAGGATGATTGGATGTTGCTTAATCAGGTTAATCCTATAGAACTTAGGCTCAACTGAAAGCAAAACAAGACCAGGTTCAAGTTCCTTTGTGATTGACATGGTCTTATCAAGATTAGAAACGAGCTACGATATTCGCTTCCTATATCTCGTAGTGCAAATGCTCGCACTCAGATGAAATTAAGTATTGGGTTCTGTACATTAAATGAGTGGCACTGTCCGACATCATTCCTTGTCGCGAGTCCTCACATCGCAACCCCAAGTGTCACGGTTGCATGAACATCATTTTAGCTGTTCTCTCGGTGCTCAGAGCATGGTGCAGGATGTAAAGGTAATCAAACAAATCCTCAGTCTCCTCAGTCTCGTTCGTCCCTCAACGATGCGCTTCTCTACTGTTTTCTTTGCGACTTTTGCTTTAGTTCTCCCCGCGTCCGGTGTATTCAGTCCTCTGGTCGATGTTGTCAAATCTTCCGGGGGGACGATGGTGGACATATTGTGACCTTCAAATCTGATAGTGCCAGGTTTTCTTTTGGCAAAGTCAACAACTCCACTCTCACACACCACTATGATATCATTAATGGATTTGCTGGTACGCTTTGCACTGCCTGATTTCTTGTGTTCTTGATGTCTAACTATACCAACCTCAGGTAAATTCAGCGACAAGCAAATTGAAGAGTTACGAACCGATCCTGACGTCGGGGGAATCTATGAAGACAATCTTGCCACGTTTTCCGCCGTCCAGTTCGTTATCTCCCCCTTTCACTGTTAGTCATTATTGTTGTACAAATATATCGGCTTTAGGACTAATGCCACTTGGGGACTTGCACACTTGAGTTCCAAGACCAAGCTTGAATGTCACGTAAGTACTCTTTTTGTTGGTATAATCGGACCAACTGACATCGTGCTCCAGAGCAACAAATTTCACATTTTATTATGATCCAGATGCAGGTCGTGATGATATATACATTGTTGGTACGTTCCCTTTGCTCTTGTACCAAGAAAGCCCCTTCAAATACTTCATCAAGACACCGGTGAGCTTCTTACAAGACAGATCAATCACATGTAAGTTGATACAGATACTTATCACTTTACTACTACTTGGTATTCTTTAGGCAGACTTTGGTGGACGCGCGAAATAGGGTGCCACGTTTGGAGGATACTCTGATATAGATGATAATGGTCATGGAACCCACTGCGCGTAAGTTGCCAAACCCCAGATCAATACCCTTAACAGCAACAGTAGCGAAGCGGAATTGCAGCTGGCAATACATATGACGTGGCAAAACAAGCCGGCATCATTGCAGTCAAAGTTGGGAGCCATAACGGCGGGTAAGATGCGGCTTGCTCGCGATATATTGTCCGTGTCTTTTTTTCTATCTAACCCTCTTTGAACTAGTATCTATATATCTTCTCACTTTTCACTCCGCATGTTCCTGGGTGCTTAAATTCATAGCCCTAAGATGAAATACTGCCATACATACACTGACGTTTAATACGAGCACTGCCTGAAACAACAACGTTCAATAATCTATTCCAGGGGAATGATTTGACAGTTGACAATAACAAGCTCTTAGCATACGTCTATTTACTGATCGGTATTCCTTGTGTCGCACAATTGAAGCGGAAGTGGGAGTAACGAAGGAATCAGCAAGGCACATCCCTCTCCTATTCAGACGATAAAGAGTCGCTGATAGCAGTGACTAATAAGTGTTTCAATGAGGAGTCTACTAAATTCATATGGTGATGGTACGAACCGTAAGTTGATGGCAACTGTGATACCCAAGTAATAGTCCATCAAAAAAATCTGTGGAGGTGTGCCGCATCTGTATTGTGAGTCGTGGAGCCATGATCGTACAGAATCATTAATGACAGAAAGATTGAAACATGTGTCAGTGTTCAGAAAGAGCAAGAGCTCATCAACATACACACCAATTTGTCGTGATCCACTAGTATCACCGGTCCTTGGGGCCCTTGGTATTTGTGGGCACCATCTATGACATAGATATCCAATGCTGAGCGCTAAGGTCCCATATGCGCTGTTCCTAACTAGGGAAGACCGAGCATGACACTATCTTATCTGAAAATCTAATCTGATCACGCGTCACTTTTTTCATCGTTGATCCAGTCCAATAGTCCAACTTCACGACCATGATACGGCGCTACTGCTTCAACCGACAAATGGACGGGACGTTCTTTTCCTTTCTTATGAGCCCTACCAGTGGATTTGGGTCAGCTATACGCACGTAGCCATCTGACATCTTCCGTCAATCTAGAATATATATCTTGCTGGGTACAATCGGCTTGGATCCCTGTCATGACTCAACGTCAACCTGGCTCTTTCAATCCGCCGCCTCATGCAAACCAGAATGAGATTCTGCCTCGCTCCGTTAGAATAGAGGGATACCGCTCCAAACAAGCCCCTATCTACCAGTTCATATTACCTCTTCGCTCGTTTCAGTTAGGGGAGTTCCTCTCCCGGGTATTTCCGTGGTTTGTGGTTCTTCAAATGCTTTACGGGGGGACCATAGACCAAGTTACAAACACATAAACTCTCAACTTCTCTCCTTGATTTTCTCCAATCCTCAGCCTTGACTGATGAGAATGAATCGGAAGTGGAGGGCATCCACACAAATAATACCTGGAATGATACTATAGGGTGTTTCACAGTTCCCGATTTTGGGACCAACTTTAGCCCCAGCTTTATCTCCAACTTTGCAAAGTTGGATATCCAAGATTGAGCCACTGTTTTCGAGTCAAGCTTAAAATCTTGCTCTGGAGAACACTTTCTCTCCTGATTTTCATTGCTGGGAGCTTGCTACAATAAAAATTGTCTCTAGTTCAGGCGTAAAGTTGGGGCCGCCAAAGTTGTGAACTGTGAAACACCCTTATGGCTCCCACTCTGGTGTCTGGAAAAGCTCAGGAGAAGGAACAGCTGTGGGAAATCAAGTTGAGGTCCTGTGCATGATTAATGTTCCTCAAAATGCATTAGGTATGATCATGGGTTCCCTTGTCGAATAGACGGAGATATAGATTCACAAGGAACCCTGGATAGCCTGCTTCACGCTGCTGCCCTTACTATCTCCTATGACCTCAACATTCACAGCCACAAAGAATTCGAGACCAAGGCCTGGGCACCGAACATCAGAAATGTTGCACCTCTATCTGTACTTTTTGACTCTGCACATTTCGCTAGGGAAAGAAGGGCAATCTCTAGTGGCTTTTAAATCATGCGTGTGGGATAGGAATTGGCGTTAGAGTGTATGAATCACTCTCCTTTGACCTTTTTCCTCCGCCTATTGGATAGCAGCCTAGGCTTCATTGTCTTTCTCTTCAAGCTCAATAATGGCTACATACGAAGCGAATTCAATTGGTGGAATCCCATCCAGCTTTCCGCTCATACTTTCTTCCGATGTCATCTCATCTCTTAGTTTCTGTCAAGAAATATTCTGCCTCTTCGACCGACTGCCTACGGTAAGTTAGCACCCAGGGAGAACGTAAGCACGCTTTCCCCGGCTCACGCCCGCCAGAAGTGAGAAAAAGTCACATATTGACGAAAGTTCTGTGTATGGTCGACAAGAATGTGCGATGGAATCGCTCATAGATCATGACCAAGTCCATACCGCTTCGGCTCATACATCGCATCTGTCCTTTGCAGATCACAATCTTGACTTATGGGTACGATCCTTTTGGTGTACATTATGTACTTCATACCATGTCAACGCTAAAGTAAACTTTAAAACTTCTTATAAATGACGCTTTCCTTTTGGTCAATTTAAAGTTTGCCAAGTTGATCTCGGCATATTTCTCTTAACTCGAGGTTCGCAAATAGTGATGTGCCCGGCCCGGCTTCAGGCCGTCAGCCAGGCCAAGCCCGGCCTATTTGAGCCAATCCAGGCCAGGCCAAAGGAGGTGGCCTGGTGAGGGCTTTGGCCTGGCTCATGATGCTGGAAAGCCAAAGCCGGTGGCCCAGGCCGGGGCTTTCAGGGAGGTTAGATATAGCTTATACTTACTGCTGCTATATGTCAAAGTTTGTAGCCTATGAATTTTATTGAGATGTACCTGACATTCAAAATAAAGTACCTGGTATTAAAAATGCAACTGGATTTGCAGCCGAAGGTGATTGAAGAATTGAAGTGAGGTCATTTAAAGACCTTCTCGTGGTATATTCTCTCCTCTTTCATGTGCATTTGGCCTGGATCTTGCTCACAGCTCACACCATAGACTCAGACAACATACAGTAAGTTTCTTTTTATTGAAATGCATTCTTATATCTGGCTATTGACATATTCTACAGAAAACTACACTCTGCCTGCCAAAAGCCACGGCTTGGGCCAAGCCAAGCCAGAGC
>JAGGAW010025857.1:0-23377 GCA_017657375.1 Termitomyces sp. T27 | reverse complement strand
GACGTCCGTACGGTAACCGCGTGCCAATCACTTGTCAGCCCGCTCCCAAATTGGAGCTAATTGGAGTCGGGGTTGACGACAGCAGATGCGTTCACCATGGTTCCAAGTTACTATTAGCCAATCTCTTCGTGCGATACTGACACTGAGGTTATACTCATCGACGATGCGCGGGGCGCGATCATACCACTTATGTAATCATCAAAATTCTGCCTGACAGTGCCTGTGAAAACGACAGATGATGATATGTCAAAAAATATCGCTAGCGAGGGTACGACGTAAGTTGAGGCTCACGAAGCACGTACCTCCATCATGGGCTGACAGTAGAAACTCCCCAGGTTCCAGACTTGAAATAAGTCGGGTCTTCTGGAAGTTACAACCCATTTCTGGCTTGTTACTAAATTAACCTTCCCGACTCTTATATCCTTCAAGTAACGCGTTGGTACCCCTCAAAAGATTCCATGACCCGTCAAGTCAAGGTCGCAGTCGTTGGCAGTGGTCTAGCGGGTCTGACTGTTACCTACTTGCTGAACAAGCCGGTTACTCAAGAATCCGATGTCGAGTTCGAAGTGCATTTGTTCGAGAAGGTGCGTCGAGCCTTGTTCATCTGTGGTGGCATTGAAATCACATAGTAGCTAGGCACCCATGCTTGGAATGGACTCCTCGTCCGTATCGCTGCCTGCTTCGGACTCTGAGGCTGTTGAGGATGCGTGGAAGGTAGATGTACCCATGAGATCCTTCCAAGGAGGTAATGATATTCATTATTTTACCCGGGTCAGAAACTTATGCTGAATCTGGACAGGATATTATCCTCAGCTCATTGCACTGTACACCCGCTTGGGAATTGCATTCCGTGAAGCAAATTTCACGTACTCGTTCTCGTTGCTCACTCCGCATTCATCCACTCGGGAAAGGCAAATTAACGCGACTATGATTTATAACGGGTCGTCTGGTCGTGCAGGACTCAGCATGCCGTCGATTTTGGATGAGCCGTACCACCTAACAAAGGGGAAGGGTTTCCTCACGCGTGCATCCACGAGAGTGTGGACCGTGGGGTTGTTTATGATCTTGGCACTGCATATCGCGGCATGTTATGTGCGAATGCTCCTTTATTCCTTGCCCTTTTGGCGGCCGAAAATGGTGCATAAAATGACGTTTGAGGAATGGGCGAAGTGGACCATACCGAAGGATATATTTTCGAGGTGGACTGGCATGGATCTCGCGTGGAAGGATTATACCCACTCTGTCCTTCTTCCCCTGTTCTCTGCAGTGTGCACAGCTCCTGAGGAAGATGTATTACGACACCCCATCGAAGAGTTCCTTGGTACGTCTTATCGCTTTCGATATCTCATTCCTTCTGATGGCTCCCCTTGCAGATTATATCTGGTTGACACTAGGTACCCACCATTATGTCGTGATACAGGGGGTGCGCGAAGTAGTGGCAAGGTTAACGGCCACCGCACAAAATATTCATTTGGCTTCAACCATCACGTCTATTTCTCCGGACCCTAATGATCCTAATCGAAGCAATATTGAATGCGACACGCCCGGAGGCCCTCGAGTCCACAGTGGTTTCCATCACATCATATTCGCGACGCAAGCAACACGGGCTGTACCATTATTGAGGTCCTACCGAGATGCTCTACCCCATATGAGCCCGAAGCGTCAAGCTGTCGATGCCCAGCTGCAATGCCTGGAAAAATTCAAATATTGCTCGACTATCGTTATCAATCATACTGACCCGACTCTGCTTCCCGACAATCCAAGAGATCAACGCGACTTGAATCTCATATGTCTCGACCAGGAAGCAGTGACAGATCAAGAAAGAGGCGCCTTCGATTGGAGCGCAACGACGGTGCCGCCATCATATACGATGGCTACACATGTGCTGCGCCCGCCCAGAGGATACCCAACACACTTACCCTCGGTTTTCCAAACTACTAACCCACTAATATCACCGGAAGAAGACAGCATTCTGAGCGTTGCGAGGTTGGAGCGGGCGGTGTTATCTGTGGAATCTAAGGAGGCATTGAAAGGCTTATACCAAGAGGAAGGAAGGAAGTGGTGGCAATGTGCCAGCCAGGGATCGGCGCGGTTGGGAGAGTTGCAGGGTGCTGGCAGGCTGGCGAATGTTCAAGGATCTGGAATCTGGATATGCGGTTCATATGTCTATGCGGGTATCCCCTTGTTGGAGGGCTGTGTGGTAAGCGCCAGGTCTGTTGTTGAACAGGGCGTTTATACTGTTGAGGGTGTATTTTCGACATCACCTCCATGGTAAGGCCTGAGGCCTGAGATTTCGGATGGATTATCTATATAAACTGGAGCTAAATTCTTACTTGTTCCATGAATATCAAACCGACGGAGCACTATGCATGACGTCAAATATCGACTTATGAAAATACACCCAACCGACTCGGTGCAATTGATACAACCAACACAGACCGACTCCCAGTCATTCATTGTACATTCATTCGAAACCAGATCGAAGACAAGACGACTGCGCGATGTGAGTTGTGTATTCAAGTTTCGGGCAGCATCCAAAAAACCTGAAGACGTCATGATCTGGATCTGCAAATCGTGCTGGCTGGTATAATACATAGTGGAGATAGTTTACATGTTTCTCTTCCTGAGTTCCTCGTGAATGTCTAGTGAGGGCCCGCTCTCCATTCCTGGAATATTGTAAGTGTCAAAGGTCAAATTGGACAGAGCTGTGCGACGCTCACCCAGAAAGACATCTGCTGTTTCGATAGTCTCGTCACGACCCATCAGGATGTCCAAGTGAAGATTTGACGGAGACATAGCAGCAGTGAACGGGTTCTAAACGATAATGTTGACGCGTGCAGATATGTACATAAAGGCCACTCACGGTTCCCTGTGTCACAATCTTGCGCTCCATCAGCAGCCGCATCGGGACATGCATGCCATGCGTGTTTCGTTGGAGGGTCAACTTGATATTATCTTGCGTCGCTTCCCACTGTAAGAGATAATTAGCAACAGTCAACCATCTCAGGCGGAGAATTGGCCCACATTCTCCAAGCGATTCTTCAGACTGCTCTCCGTCTGCACCTCAGCTGCAAGGCTCCGAGGACCATACCGAAGGGTGTCGTGAAGGCCGAGACTGTTGGCAGTGTCCTGAACGGAAGCAGACTTGGTCGCGTTCGCAGGGACTATTCTGTAGGATGGCTCCTGGAAGATGTCAGATAGACTAGTTTCTGTGAGAGGGACGTACGTACCATGGCGGTTAATGAAGAAAGTGAACGCGTAAGTGTGACAACCGTGACGGATATTATCAGTCCCGTGCACGCCAATTCCAAAGTCAATGTCGACGTTTGGCACTTCTCATCATTCTTATTCTTCTGACTCCTCTCAACCACCGCTGCCCATCATTCAGAGCTTCAGCACACCCTCTGGACTCCCGCTCACCGTCTGGGCAGCACACCACCACCATGTCTAGACCGACGAGGTCCGCAAGCATACCCATTGGCCCTAGGGGCTCCTCGTCTCTTGCTCTCACTCGAAACATTGAGAGTGTAATATCCATTCCTTTCGCCCCACCATCGCGGCCACGAATTCCTAGTGCACATGTTCCTCAGCGTTCGAGCACTCTGGACGATCATAGAGGTTTGGGTGTTTCATATGGAAGCCGTGGAAGCAGCAGTAGTGCAGCCACATCTTTCCCGACACGACCAACTGCACGATCTATGACTGTGGGCAGTGCGCCTGGCCGGGGCTCCTTTCGAAGTACACCGGCGTACGAACCACGGGTCGTCCGCATCGGAGGTGAGGGCTCACACAATGTCGATGCGACATGTGTTCCCTCGACTTCACCATCACGTACACGTAGGACAAGTACAAGCGCAAGAGGCACCAGTGCATCTAGGCCCCTTTCGAGCTACACGACTTCGCAACCTCATCCCTCTCCCGTTGCGTTCCCAAGGCCAAGTTATCTCGACTATTCAGCCTTGAGGCACATGCTCCACACAGATGCGCCGCCGACTCTACCTTTCAGTCGCAAAGCAGAACCGCTGACTCGCGAGTCTCACTCCTCGTCTACGATACTGGATTCTGACGAAGAAAGCAATGTCAGTCCTCCGCGGGAGTTCCCTTCAACTCCCCTGCCCACACTTTCACAGGATCGGATCTTAAGGCTTCCAACACGATGGAGTGACCAATGCCGCCACAATCTTCTGAGTGTGTCTTCAGATGGCAGGGATCTAACTTATCACGGTATGTTTCCCCCTTAGGCTAGTTCAAATCTCATTAACAATAGGTCCTCAAGGAGCATCGTGCAGTGGCGACAAGGATGCGGCTGCTGCGAGAACTGTTCAATCCATCCCCCCTGCCTGTGGGATATATTATTATGAAACTGAAATCATAAGCAAGGGGCAGAGAGGGTATGTTTTGGCTTCGTAACGACACTCTTCGTTTATTGACTCCATTTGCAGTCATATCAGTATCGGGTTTGTAACATAACCTTTGTCCCTACGATTGACTTATCTGTGTTATAGATTTGCTGGGCCTGATGTCAAACTATCCCGTCTTCCTGGATGGGAGCCAAATTCCTGGGGATACCACGCAGATGACGGTCGTTCGTTTGCGGCGGAGAAGAACGGCACCAATTACGGCCCCTCTTTTGGAAGTAAGCATCGGTTTTCAGTTTGAAACAAGAATGCCGCCCTCATACGTTGTAGCTGGAGATATCATTGGATGCGGAGTTGACTTTACAACACATAGCGCCTTCTTTACAAGAAATGGTACTCTCATTGGTAAGTTTTCACCTTCACAACAGTCGATCACAAGTCTTACTCCGACCTTTTATCCTGATTAGGCCCTGTTTTCGACAACATCGGAAAAAACGTAGACCTCTACCCGTCCATCGGCATGCGCCATACTGGCGAAGCCGTTAGGGTAAACTTTGGCCATGAGCCATTCAAGTTTGACATCGACTTCTACGTACTGCAACAGCGCAACAACGTTTGGTCGAGAATACTCCAGAGACAACCTGATGCCTCATTATGGAGCATCTCCGGTGTTAGCGGAGACGCTTCTCTCTCTGATCCAAAAGGAACACTCTCCAACGAACAGACTAAAGAAGTGATCAACAAGCTCGTGATCTCATATCTGGAACATTATGGATACGCTAAGACGGTCAAGGCCTTTGCAAAACAGCGAGAAACCGAAATTAAAGTCCCACAGCCCTTGAATGCTGCGACAACTTTAGCTCGGGATGATCACGATATCGATATGAGCGCCCCGCAGGACGACGAGGAAGACGCAGAATTGGAACGACGGACAAAGATTGTCAACGCGGTCATCGCGGGCAATGTTGACACAGCTATCGAGAATATAAAGACGTATCATCCCGCCGTTCTTCAAGCTGAGGAAGGTTTAATGCTTTTCAAACTTCGCTGTCGAAAGTTTGTGGAGTTGATATTGGAAGCAGCGGAGCTCAAGAAGGAGATGAAAAGTGCTGGCTCGGAAACAGCACCAGGGGCGAGCACAACGACCAGTCATGATGAAGGTGTTATTGAAGACATGGACGGCGTTTATACTGATGGCATGGATGTCGATGATGAAGATGTTGTCGCGTCCCCCCACTCTACGACTACCAATGGCTTCGGCGGCTCTACGATCCCTACTCGCCTTACACGGCGTCGAAGCTCCGTCACTGCGCCAGATGCAGTGGGGATGCTGGGGAATACGCTCTCGCAATACGAATCTGCTCTCCACCGGGCCATTGCTTATGGTCAAACGTTGTCGAATGAATACAAAGACGATGTGCGCCCAGAAGTCCGTCAAATCTTCAAGCGCACCTTTGCTATCGTGGCCTGGGAGGATCCAATGTCTGCGGGTGGTGTCGTAGCGGAAGTGGTTGGCCATTCTGCGAAGGTAGCGCTTGCGAACGAGTTGAATCAGGCTATTCTCAGTGAGTTGTTTTTTTTGCGTTCGCTTTCGGAATTGATTCTGAGAAAGTATGATTTTAGAATCACAAGGGCGGCCAGCGACACCCCTGCTTGAAAGTCTTTATCGTCGCACTGCCGTCGTCGTTTCCCAACTCGGGCTCATGGGTGTGGGAGGCGCTGCCTTTGCAGATATGCACAAGGAGTTCCTCGAAGCTTGAACCCTTGGATCTGCTTACGTGCTTTGGCCTCAGATATCTTAGCTTTTTCATATCTCAATTCAGAACTGTCTACTTTGCGCACTTTTTCAAGTATCTCCCCACTCATCTCGTATCGTGAACTTGTAGAGTCTCATGTATAGTAATGCAAATGAAAGTTTTTTTACATCGAGTTGGTTAGGCAAGTTCTCTTCCGTATCAGTCTACATTATATCTCCATCTACATCGAGCAGACGTAATGTTTTGATTTTCAGCTAACCTACAATCTAATTATCCATGTCTGCTCGGGGGTAAAGAAAGGGGGTGCACAAGGAGTATTGCTTGGAAATCCATCGGTGTTGAATGACAAGCACTGGTTGCCAGGCCCGATCCCACCATTGGCAGCATTAGTGACATGGGGGAACCTAATCCCTTCAGAAAGCTTCGCAGTCGAGTTAAAAAAGAATTGTTCGTCCGATTGTGTTTCCCCGTCTCCTGCAACGCGTCCACTTAAGCTACCGCATGCGAAGAGACCAGGCCGCATATGATCGTTCTTGTTCTCAGCCTGTCAATGCAGGTGAACTGTTAGCTCGATACGATTAGCGTGCGGCTGCCGTCTGGATCGTCGTTGTGTACCCCCTTTTCAAACACAATCAACTCGAGCCACAGATATCTATGTTCCTTGTAACAGACCTTTGTAATCAAAGCCACCGAAAGAGAACTTTCGATGCACATACCAGGTCCGTCTACTGGTACAGGGAGAACAAACTTTTCCGGGGTTGAAGAGGACGTGGGTGCTAATATACTCACGGTCTTTGAAAAGTTGTTGGTCGTGTTCATCGTTACAACTTTAGTAGTGCTGCTAGGGGAAGGAAGAAATTGAGTTAAAGTGACGGTGGCTTGGCATTGGATAGATGAGACGATAGCCTGGCTGAGGGAGACTGAGGGGCTGGACACGACAGAAGTCGAGGTGGTCACGATGGGGGCAGAGGCAGCAGAGGCTACAGCTGGATGCGTAATAGAACCGTTAGCACCAATCACCCATGTCTGCTCGGGCGTAAAGAACGGAGGTGCGCACGGAGTATTACTGAGGAACCCATCGAGTTTAGCGTCAGAAATTGGTTTCCTGGCCCGGCGCCGTTGTTTACAGCATCTCTTACGAGAGGGAAACTTATGCCGCTTGAAAAGTTTGCGGTAGAATTGAAGAAGTATTGTGGATCAGCAGTCGTTCCCCCATCTCCTGCAGCACGTCCACCTGATAAAGGAAATCAACGAGAGGTAAGAAACCATGGCCTGAGTCCCAGATTCACTACAAGCGAAAAGACCAGGACGAGTACGATCGTCAATATTACTACGCCTGTCAACACAAGTTAACTAGAACTGCTGACTCGACACAATTAAAGTTTGGCTTCCATCCTCAACATCATCGTGTTCACCCTGTTCCCTATGAGTCCACTAGATAGTGTTCACAAACGAATTTTGATACCTTAGTAATGAGCTCAAATGTCTGTCTACGCTCGCGTCGTATGGCTTCAAAGCTTACATAAGCTTATTACGACATCTCGAGGCCTCAAAGCTACGAATCACGGAATCCAGAGCTCATGCTTCCGTTGTTTCAATTGGTATTCTATTTTTTGTGATGTGCGAGCTTGCTTTCACACATAGGTGTTGAGTACGAGGCGAGCGTCGAAATCACAACTTGTTACATGAATATACACTGTGTTCTCTAATTCAATGCTAACAACAGGCTATCTTGATTCTTCACGGTAAAATTGCGGGATATTTGAATAGTTACTAAGTACTGAGTATTTGGCACGACGTCTCCGAAAGAAAAGAAAGATATTAATACACCCTATTCCGACGCCCGGCGGCTTTCATAATCTGGGGGAGGGTTTGCAATTCCATCGTCGATCCCACGCTGGTGCGCTTCAATAGCTGCGATACGTTCCGACATCATCTCAATCATCTCGATTATCTGATGCTGCATGGTCGATTCAACCTCTCTCAACGTTTGTCCACGTGGGGGCGTGGGCTCAGGTGTGGTTAGGTTTTGCCTGCCGCTACTAGTAGAGCCTTCAAGACGCGGAGGACGCCCCTTTGTCGAGGAGAGATCTACGCCATAAAATGAGCAAATTTGGAATGGAGAGTTTCTATTCAGACAAAGATATATGCTCACCACGCTGAGCTGCGAGGTTCGTAATGTCTGAGTTATCGAGGAGTGAATTGATTGTGGGGAGTCGAGCGAATTGTCTTCGGCGGTGGCGGCGTCGTTTGATTATAACGACTATTATGATAACAATCAATGCCGCAAGAGCTGTGCCCCCTATGGTACCACCAATGATAGGACCGGACGACTTGGTTCCCTTCGACTGGGGCGGGTCTTCTGTCCCGGTAGTTGTGGGGATGGGTGCTGAGGATGTGAATCGGGAGTCTGAAGGGCCGCTAGATTGGACGCCCCTACTTTGCGATGTTGTGATACCGGTATTAGTAGTGTTGGGGAGCTCAGTAACCAGCACGGTGGTAGTAACAGGGAGGGTTTTATCGAATGAAACAACAGAGACGACGGTTGTGATAGTAAAAATGGTCATGAGGTTAGACAAGTAAGTTATCAAAGAAGCCGAGACCAGAAAAATTTCAGCTCGTTCCGTCCGAATACAACGTCCATGCAGCACTTAAGGCCTTTTGAAGTTGCGAGAGCATGCAATGGTGGAACAGTACAAGACGCGCCAGGATCCTTGCATAAATAACATATTAATTGATGGTCGCAATAGCTACCACGATCAAGGTAGTCAGCACAGAACCGCTGATTCCTCGTCAAGGTGCATAATCAGTTCAATATCTTGACCTGAGACAACGAGAATTGTTCTAAATCGTGGTTCATCAAGATGAAGGGTGGCGAAGTCGGTAGTCATCCCTTGGTCATGATGTCGGCGATCCCGTACTGTAAGTTAAGAATGGGATTCTGGAACAAGAGAAAACGAGACAACATCGTATAGAAGCGCAGGTTTGTTGCGAATCGAACAGAGACAGTCCTATACGTATACTCAGATACGTGATGCGCGTCCAACCAGAGAAATAAACCTACGCCCCTCTGTCGTTCCAATGTGAGTTTTTTCATGGAACTAAACCTAAGTCCTAGAGTATACAAGTCAACTGCACGATCAATGTCCGGCATCCATCTTCAACGTTCAGCTTCGTTGTGTGCACCCTGTGAGGCCACGGTGTTCAAAAACGAATTTTGATACCTTGGTGATGAGCTCAAACTTCTGTCCGTCTACGCTCGCGTCGCATGGCTTCAAAGCAATTACGATGAGATTGAACCTGAAGTCACCAGCGCGGAGGTCCGAAACGTCGTAATAGGTATTGTGGGACGCAATATTTCTGATCTGAGCAGATGAAGTTGCTCTTGTTGCAGTGGCGTCAAAAGTCGGTCCTGATCTGTATGAACACTATCACCGTTGTTCACAAAAGACGCTGAAGTGCATACCTGGCCCATCTATTGGAATAGGGAGTATGCACAACCATCAGCGACCGGATCGGCTCGCAGAAATTTCGTTCTCGCTTCAAGAGCCTCACAACTGGCACAGATTCAGACCAATATTGTGCTAGCCTCTCTTCAGGGACTCTATCCTCCACCAAGCGATGGCGATCGTGACTATCGGGGCCCCACGTTCTCAACATCTTTCATGTCCACCTCTGGCGATAAGAATCAATCTCAAGCACTCTATCTGATTGGAGGGAAGGCTCTTTGGACCAAGGAGTTGGAGGTCGTGCTGAAGGAGCGCGAGGTTGACATGGTCATTCATTCTTTCAAAGATGTCCCAACTACACTGCCAGAAGGCTGTTCTATTGGGGCGATCTTGAAAAGAGAGGATCCGGTCGACAGCCTTGTTGTAAAGAGCGGAAAACCATGGAAGAGCCTTGAGGAGTTGCCGGAAGGAAGTGTGGTCGGGACAAGCAGCGTCCGCAGGGTTGCTCAGTTAAAAAGAAACTTCCCATCTCTCAAATTCCTCGATGCAGTGAGTTCTTTATTTTTCACACTTCTTCATTTCAGCTCATACAATGTTGTGAAGCGGGGAAACTTGTGCGTATGATCCTACTCTCTCGCGACATAGCTAAGCGCACCAACCACAGAAACACTCGCCTCGCCAAACTCGATGCGCCTGATGGACCATACGCCGCTTTGATCCTTGCTAAAGCAGGTCTTGTACGTCTCGGTATGGGTGACCGAATCACCACCGATCTCCAGCCTCCTACCCTTTATCATGCTGTTTCCCAAGGTGCTCTCGCCGTAGAAATCCGCGACGATGATGCTGAAGCGCTTGCATTATGTCGAAAGTTGACGCATTGGGAAACGGAATGGATGTGCTTGGCCGAGCGCGCGTGTCTGCGCGTGCTGGAGGGTGGGTGTAGCGTGCCAATTGGAGTGTCAAGTAAGTTGGATGTGGAAGGCGAAGACAAGAAGGTCGGCACCTTAACTCTGACTGGATGTGTGACGGCACTTGCTGGTGATATCCACGTTGAACACACCATCCAGGCTAGAGTGACAAGTGCAGAGGAAGCAGAGGAGATTGGAAGCACCCTTGCAAGGACGCTGAACGACCTGGGGGCTAAGAAGATACTGGATGATATCAATCTGGACAGGGAACGAAGAGTTGACGAGGCACAGAAGACTGACGAGACGAACACTGAGAAAATGGCTTGAGCAGAAGATAATCAATAAAAACTGATATTGTAGATGTACTGATTATGATGTATTGACGCGTCGAGAAATCTAAAAGTGGGTGAATGTATCGTGCCAGGCCACATTAGATGGTGTTCCAAGAAAATGGTAGCCACACCTTCCAGGCGTGGCGTGGCATGACCATGCGATGATCTGTATCCCCACGAGCGCCTGCATATCCCTAGATGTATTATGGGACAGCAAGTGACTCTATGGCAGGGAGACATGACATTGGAAGAAAAAAGAAAAAAAAGGCTCGGCGCTTATAGGTATCAATATTTACGCCTGTTTGCCCATCATAGAGCTCCGATTTGGAATCACCACCCGGCGCAGTGCGAACGCCGAAAGACGCTGGGAAGTACTCGCATAAGTAACACAACTATCTCTTTGTGGTTTAATCTTCTGTTATTTCGGTCCTTCTCAAGCTATGGCCTCCATCTCTGCCAGGCGTCTTGGCAAAGAATTGACCGAGATCCGAAACGAGGGGTGCCCAGTTGGTAAGTCGATTAGAATAACCCCTGTCGTGCTCATCGTTGCTTTAGATCCCTTGTCTTTCCTCGATATCCTAGACTACACTAACATCTGAACACATGTAGGAATCGCGCTCGTCAAGGCTGACGATTTTGAAACCTGGTGGTTTACGATAGAGGTCATGGGCGAATCGCTCTATAAGGTGAGCCATTCATCGTGCTCACATGGTTTCGGTAGATCGAGTTTGTCTTGAGGGCGAGAAATATACCCTGCAATTTAGATTCGATTCAAGCTACCCAATATCTTCGCCCGCAGTCCAGTTCGTCGTGGTAGATGGACATACATCGCCTATCCATCCCGTAGGCTATTTCTCCTCCGTGCCTTCAAGCTTTTACTTATACATCTCAAGCATGTTTATTCTAATGGCCATGTGAGTCTGCTCTTATGATAGATCTACATGAACCGAGAATTTAAATTCCAGATATGTGCTTCTATCCTTGGGAACGAGTGGTCACCTGTGCTCAGTGTCGTTGCCGTCTGTGTAACAATTCAGAGTATGCTCGCGTCATGCAAGGTGCTGTTATCTCTCTATTCGTTATTACAAAGCTCTGATCGTTACCTATACTTACAGAAAAAGGAACGGTACGTTGTCCTCTGGAACCGGCGTTGTGTTGCTGATATATCCTGTTGATCAAGCCCTATTGACAATGATCGTTACGTTCGCAACGCGCCTGACAACCCTAAGAAGGTGAGTTAAATATTTGACTATTGCATAGACTTCTCCCCTCAGTACTCTGATGTTATGTTACCAGACACGATTCCATTACGACGGTATGATAACTTTCCTTCTTACCCAGTGGCACTGATTTGATACGCTGTCTCTTCAGATGATACGTAAGATTCTATGTTCATCTCGATCTTCAACAACTTAATTTGACGACATCACTGCAGGGTGTAGTCTTTCTTTTTCCGGGGGTAACAAAGTATCATGTTTCAAAGCAACCTGTAACTTCCTTCTGTACTATCATGGCCAGCATCCCATAGACAATTGTACTGATTTGACCAAACCAATCGCTATTCCAAGATATCTTAATCTTCTTGTGATTCATGAGTCACTAGTTTTCAACGACACACTCCTACAGAAATTTGTTGCACGTTTGACTACAGATAGCAATAAGATCCTCAATATAAATGTACAGTATATCCTGACTCAACGAAAAAAATTCAATATCATTGCGCCACCGAAACAACCTTGTTTGTACAGCAGCTTATAGGAGCCGCAGATGGTGCTATTTCAGTGTCGGCAGCCACGGCAGATATAACTTGAGGTTCAGTTGATTTCTGTTTCTCTTCAGTTCGAGGTGAGGGTTGGTCTTGGCCGGGAAAATGATCTTTGCAACAACCGTCGCAAGCCTTCCCGCATCCACATGTCCCTTCTGGGCAACCACATATACCACCACAGCACTCCAACTTTGGAATAGTGACCAGTCCGAAGGCCATCGCGCGGTCACTATCAGTAAGAGCCACTTCGGGATAGACCGTCACGTTCATAGGGTCCAAGGTCCTCCCAACGCCCATTTTGCGATTGGTCGGCGGAGCGGGAAGAGCTGCGGCCCGAGCGAAGAAACGATCGAGGCTATTGAAAGTGGAAGATGAGGATGCACCATTGAAGACAGTAGGGAGTGCGATGCCGGAGATGTAATCTACGCAAGTACCACACCCGTCGGCACAGTCCTTACGCGTAGAAGAAGCATGTTCTGGTCCACGATGTTCGATACATCCCGGACAAGCGCATTGGAAGCCACATGTACATCCGGAACCGGCGATAGACTTGATTGTACTCATCGGGGGCATCGTCTCAAAAGTAGGTAAGCGCGGAGAAGGACCCTCGGATGATGATGAAAGTGTATCGAGGAAGATAGGAGCCAAATCGGGACCAGTAGAAAGTGATGGCGTTTTTCCATGCTTCGTTCGTTTGTGGGGTGCGCTGTTATTGCTATTGCCTGGGCTAGATGGGCGGGTTGATATTCGTTTCGATGTTTTCAGTGGTGTGACACGGGTTTCAGGCGTAGAATGCAAATTTTCCAACATTGCAGCGGCACGAACAAGTACATTCAACGCTTTGTCCTGTCCTGGCTGTTCTTGAGAAACGAATGTATCCGAGGATTGGCATTTGCAGTGCCATACACTCTTGCATTTGCAAGGATTTAACAGTGTGTCGACTAGACAGTCCCAATGGGAAATATTCGTTGCGTACGAGATAGCAGGACCTTACCTCGTTGCCGTGCATCGGCAGGCGAGCTAACAATTTGGGAAGTCTTCAGAACATCTTGGAGGCCATTTGGGAGTGCTGGAACAATGGGAATAAATCTTTTCGCTGTTTGTTGGCAAGAATTGGATCCATTAGCCAGACGTATGAATATCACGAAGGTGATAGCGTACGTTTGATTCCAAGAGCGGCCTTGGAAGTTTCGCCTTTCGATGCAGCATCGCGTTCATTACATGTGCACTTTGAGTGCACTCGTTTCGACTGACGTAGTTCACGACATTTCTCGCACTGTGAAACTGGACGGCCTTTTTTCTTGATTTCGAATAGAGGACGATCGTTGTGATGACATGATGAAGAACGGTGTCCCTTGATACAAGATTCACTAGAAGAGTGCTTTAGGTTGATATGGGCTCAAGGGCTAGAATCAACTCACCAAGCAAACTTCTTGCTATTTACATAGACCTATTTAGCTGGTTAGAGGGATATGCGATTTCGCGAAGCGAAGAAGATCACCATATTAGCCAGCGAGTTGAAACGTTTCGTCACAGGAAAGGAGGACAGGTGAGATGAGAAGTATGCTGAAAGGCTTTCCAAGAGAGTATGGGAAGAAGAGGTCAGAACCGGAAGCCCACAGTTCTAATAGTAGTACTTTGGTAATACCAGCATTCGAATTCGTCCAACAGAAACTGCGACATATATTACATAATCGATTGATATGAACGCCCGGGTGACTCGTCCAAGTGAGCTGCCGTTATCACTTTACAGGCCTCAAGCCTCGGGATGGGGTATGCAATACACAGGGTCCGAGGAACAGAGTATACGCACTTCGACTCAACAATGGGAATTCACGGAAACATCAAGTTGTGTGTCTTGTTGTGTGTTGATTGTGTGTTTGTGTGTTAGAACAATATACAAAACAATATACGAAGCTCGAGGAGCCATGAGTGGCATTAGCTTTTAGGCACCTTATATTCACATTAGACAAGTCATTTGACTGAAATTAAGACGAAGACTATCATGTGGCCTCAAAAAAAGTCTCAGTCAATGATGATCGCCGCGGCGAGCTAGTAGAAAGGTTCTCCGTTCATTAGACAGACATATACTGTGCCATACTGTTTACAAAGATGTAAGTACACAGCATCTGGAATCCCTTGGAAAGATGAATGTCACCTGGTATCTTTTTGAGCTGTCTTGCCGGCAAGCCTTTGTTCCAGCTTGTTGAACTCTTCTAGAGCAATCTCTTCATCCTGGTCCATTATCTGGAGCAACCAATTTGAAAGCTGATAATAGAAGTTGGAATGGTTCAATACTGACCTGCTCTACCCCTTTGACCTCCGGGATATAATGCATCATCATCCGTTCGATACCAGACTTCAGTGTAACTGTACTAGAGGAGCAACCTCTACAGCTGCCCTTCAGTTTGACGTGAACTAGGCCGTTGCTTTCATCGAAACCTCGATATTCAATATCTCCTCCGTCCTCCATAATCGCAGGTCGTACCCGTGTCTCCAGCAGCTCTTTGATCATCGCAACAGTTTCAGAATCAGTATCCAGTATTCGTGTATCTTGAGGACCAGCATTTTCCCTATCCTCGTCGCTTCGGAACAAAGGCTGGCCAGATGAAAAGTACTCCATTAGCAGAGAATATATTTCTGGTTTCATAACTGCCCAGGTCACTTCCGAGTCTTTGGAGACAGTAACAAAATCAGGGCCGTAGAAAACACCAGTGACGCCCTCGACACCCATGAGGCGGATTGCAAGCGGAGAAGCCAATGCAGAGCGGGTGTCAAGAAATTCCGCCGTACCTTCTCCCATGACAGGTACCCCGGGAATGAACTTGAGAGAATCATCGTTGGGTGTGGTTTCGGTCTGAATGAACATGGATCGTGCTGAAGGCGACTTTTCGTTGGAAATCACGCAACTCGTAAGAAGAGCAACTTACTCATGAGAGGGTTTTCATTGAGACGTTGAGTAGATTGTCGAAATGTGTGTGTGGATGCATTGGCAAAAATTGAAGCATGCCGGACGAATGAATAAGAGCCGGTAGATCGCAAGGGTATGCTGACGACAGCGCATCTTGGTCGAAGGTTTCTCGAGAGCCTCGTAATACGCCTCAACGAAGAAGATGGGACTGAGGACATTGTTGTCTTCTGCAGCTGACAAGAGTTATCGGAGGACGAGACGATGAGTAAAACGCTAAAACGCCAATGACATCACGTGTATACAATATCTGGCGAATCCACATTCGCGGAGTGTCTCATTTGATGCCTCACACGTCGAGAGAGGAGATTATGGCCTTTCTGCCCAATGTCGCCATCATACTCGTCTCATCATGGATTGTATGGCGTATTTGGTTGTTTTCGCAGCGTAACAGACTCGCTCTCCGGACTGTAGCGATTGTTGTGCTTGGGGACATCGGCCGCAGTCCGCGAATGATGTACCATGCCCAGAGTTTTGCAGAGAATGGCTTTTTAACATATGTGATCGGGTACGGAGGTGCGTTCGTTTGTTCTTGACCCACAATCACCGCTTTGAACAGTGTTTCACAGGATCCAAGCCGATACCATCGTTGGAACGGCAAAGTAAGGTCCAAATACGTCACCTCTCTGAGCCACCCAAGTTTCTTTGGTCAGTGCTGCCTTTCATCCTGTATGGTCCTATCAAGGTCCTTCACCAAATATATTCGCTGCTTTTTGTACTGCTCGTACAATTGGCCCAGTCCCCAGAGTTCATTCTCGTTCAAGTCCGTCGCATGTCTCACGTCGCGTCATTCTTTCACTCATTCAAACGAACAGAATCCTCCTACCATCCCCACTCTCGCTGTCATATGGCTAGTTGAAAAAATCACAGGGAGTAAAGTCATCATTGACTGGCATAACTTGGGCTACAGCATCTTGGCGTTGAGACTAGGCAATGAGCATGCTTTCGTCAAGATTGCAACATGGTACGCATTTTACCTCGTTGTTGACCCGAAGGTCTCACTCTCTCCAAAGGTTTGAAGCGACATTTGGAAGGACTGCCTATGCACATTTATTCGTTACCAACGCCATGAGAGATCACTTAGTCCTAAAGTGGGACCTTCAGTATGTACAGTTCTCTGCATGTTAGATTTATATGACAACAAGGCATGTCAGGGGGCATAAATTGGTATTGCATGATCGGCCTCCTCATCGTTTCCACCGTTCATCGTCACAGGAGATCCACGAGGTACGCAATCGGATTTGAAGTACCTTGTTTATTTTAATATGCCCCTTGTCAGCTATTTGTCCGGCTTAAGCCTTCTCTGACGCTCCAAGCCTCTCTGCGCGATTTTCTTCCAGAATCATCAGTACCCTACTCCACGCCTTTCACGCATACTATTTCCGAGCATCAACCAGTATCAGTGGTCTCTTCCACTGCGGGATCAGCCGCCCGTCGTAATAGTATTGAATATCGCGCCAAGATTTCTCCCACTATCCCACCAGTCTCAGCCACAGCACTGTACACAGAAGTGCAATTACCAGGTCGGCGACCCGACAGGCCTGCGCTCCTCGTATCCAGCACTTCTTGGACACCCGACGAGGATTTTAGTATTCTACTGGAAGCAATGCAGGTTTACGAAATGCGTGCGAGTGAGTTATCAGACCTACGTGGACAAACTAGAAATATGAAGGAAAAGCAAAGTCGGGCGGCCAGTTTACCAAAACTTTTGGTTATCATCACCGGCAAAGGTCCACTTCGGGAGAAGTATATGAACGAGGTAGCCAAGCTTCAGGAGAAATGGGAGTGGGTCCGGTGTGTCAGCCTTTGGCTGGAAGCAGAAGACTACCCAACATTACTAGGTATATGGTTTCAGGGCGTCACATCGTAGTGCGTCTAAAAATTCTCCTCTCCTAGGGTCGGCAGATCTAGGTGTAAGTCTGCATTCTAGCTCGTCGGCGCTGGACCTTCCAATGAAGGTCGTTGACATGTTTGGATGTGGCCTGCCGGTTTGTGCCTTAGATTTTGCATGGTAAATACAACCATTCAACGCTCGATTGTTGCACGGCTCATTCTTTATTGCAGCTTACATGAACTTGTCAAAGATGGGTTGAATGGTCGCATCTTCAAGACTTCTTCCCAGTTAGCAGAACAGCTGGAGGTACGGAGCTTCTTGTTTATCAATTACTTGACACAAACTGAAGCATTCGTGATTTTAGGATCTGTTAACTGGCTTTCCTGAAACACCGCATCTCAATGACCTTCGTGCTTCGCTTTCTCGCACATCTAGGCGCCACTCTGTCCCTCCACACGAGCATACGCCACGTTTATCAGACCCTGAGGATCAGGAATGGAGATGGGGAACATGGGATGAGAATTGGAATCTCACAGTCAAGCCTCTAATACTGAGTGATCTCAATCATTGATGACGGTCCATCCTCACCAATTTACGTTCTTACTTTCTCGATTACCGAGAATATAACGGACATCTAACAACGATGCTTGTACAACAGATTACAATACAACACACTGTAGCATATATACAAAGAAATGAGAAGATTAGGCATTTGCTGTAGCGGAGAATGTCATCGTTTCAATTCGCCCGCGACCCTTGCACTCCTTTTGCAGGATTTCATTTATGACACGGAATTGACTGGGGTCGATCAGCATAACCTAAAGGCAGCATATTCAGTAACAGAGAAGAGTCAAATATTGTCCTGACGTACGACTTCCCACTCCTCTTGCCCGGTCTCGTCATCTTCGACCTTCTCCGCGCCTTCGATAATCTTCTCGCGAAGACGTTTGCCATCAGCGGTTGGCATTGTTACCCGCACGCGCATTCTCGCACGTTGTATCGGAAGGTTGGAATCAGACTGTAACAGCTTGATACATTCGGACACCTTATAAACGTCTAGATGAGCCGTAGTCAAACTGCCTTACATCGAGAATGATCTTACCTGACTTTTAGCTGTCTTGTTCTGCTTCACACTGAAGCCAGCTTCTGCCATGGCCTTTTCTATCATGCCGACAGGGTATGGCCGTTGTGTCGCTGGATCGACACATTTCTCTGCTACAAGTGTCGCAATCTCTTTGCGTAGGGAAGAAAGATCGTGATCTCGTTCCTTTTCTCCAACTTGCATTTCTCCTTTCTTCAAAATCTGTAGAGATGGTCATCTATAAGCGAAGATTCGTGAAGTCATGGCTGGTTATGACGGACCTCTTTGACAACTTCCGCAACATCAGTAGTACCAAACGCCTTTTGGAGATCTCCACTTTTTGCAAGTTCTCCTTTCGAAACATTGACAAAGACATTACTGATTTGTAGTACGTCGTCTAGATTTGTTTCACTGGAACAGGTATCAGTTGGAGGATCCATGGGCCGCGAGGCTGTACCTACACTCCTGTCCTCCATTCTTGGACTTTGTTCTTATAGCATGCAATCTAGAACACGATCAGCAATGCTACCTGAAACACGATGCTGAAAGAGATATAATGCCTCAAAACGTTTTCCACCTTTCTTAAATCGCACGACAGAGACGTTGGTTAGTCTCCAGATCAAGCTCAGATTCCTAGTCTGCTGTTCAACACAAAAAAGTACTTACTTGATTTGGTTAGAGGGCTGTTGTATCGGCATCGTGGATGCAGGTGGTTGAGTGAAAAGCCAAAAATTAGGCTAAGATACATACATAGTCATAATACCATCATGATATCCCCGCGCGACCGATGTTGCGCATCCGAACCTTGTCAAACCCTGGCTGTCAGCGCTTCAGCATCGTGTGAATCTTGATATCACAGCCTTCCTGTCTCATACTTACTTTCGTCTCGCCGCGGTGGGCCCCAGTCACAAACGCCCAGCATTGAGAATGAAGGGCCTTACCAAAGCTATTAAACGGTAAGAGGCGGGGAAATTTCAGTAAAGGAGGTTCTGAACGTTTGGCTTCAGTACGCCATTTGCGGTGACGAGCAGAATCGGTCTGGCCAAGAGTGAGTTCACAGTGGATCACAACTACTCAAATGTTGACAATCATACTCATACGTGCATCTTACACTGGTGATTAGAGTCCAACGATCCTGAATTCGACGAGTACAATCATGTCTTTGCTAGTTTGGAGACAGGCGCGGAGAAGTTACACAAGGATGTTAAGGCGTTTACAGAAGCAGTTAGATGTGCGCTTACTTTGCTCCATCTGTATTCTCCGTGCTCATTTATTCATCTCTTCTGTGTCGCTCGATCTTGTTGCGATACATTATAATCAGCTCTCTTCACAGCTGGAGCAGGTTACGGCACTCATTTCACTGCCATCCTTACTCCCATGTCTGGCGAATATGATTTGATTGGGAAGCATCCCAACTCCGAGCAAACTGTTCGCAACGTCGCGAAACATCAGGCTGCGATGGAGGAGTTGAAAACACTGGTAGCCCCAGAACTAGAATTGATTGAGTCTAGAATTCTTGCGCCGTTGAAGGAACTACAGGGCACGCTCAAAGTCATCCGGAAGACAATTACCAAGAGAGATCACAAGGTAAGCAAGCTTGGGACCCTTGATAACATTTATCACCCATCGTTCACAGCTTGTTGATTACGATCGATTCAACAACTCGCTGACGAAACTGAGAGACAAGAAAGATAAATCCTTGAACGACGAGAAGAATCTGTTCAAGGTGTGATGTATCTAATATCAATTTCTTGGCATAAACTTACGCGACATTCCAGCTGGAACAAGATTTTGAGCAAGCCACGCAGGAATATGAATACATTAACAATGCTCTCAAAGTAGATCTACCGCGATTCATGCAGCTATCTACTCAGTTCATAGACCCGTTGTTCAACTCTTTTTTCTACATGACGTATGGTTTATCTGGCTTTACCTTCCATCGCAGTCTCACGAAAAGGGCTTCTCAGGCTCAACATCTACTATATTATTCTTGAGAAGATGAATGGTTTTGCAGAGGACGCTAAATACGACATCACAAATGTCCCGGGTGCCCAAATCCAGCAAGATTATGAGAACAAGCGGACAGATGCTTGGGAAGTCATCGAGAGTCTGGGCATTGTCAAAAGAATGATATCCGCTTGTGAGTATCATCTTTGCAATCTCTTTTGCGGCATATATGACTTTACCCAAGCCAAGCTTGTACAAGCTTCCCGCAGCCAAAATAGTTTGGGCGCCGGCGCAAGTGCTGCCAGCCGAACTCCATCAATGAGTTCGGGTTCTGCTTCATATAAGAAGCCACCTCCACCTCCACCTGGTGCCGCCGCAGCGTCTCGTGCGCCTCCGCCACCGTATTCCCCGGCCTCCAGTGGAAGTGCCGCCTCATCTGTTGCCGCCACGAAAAGGCCGCCGCCACCACCACCCTTAAAGCCCAAACCCAAACCTCAGGTTCAATACGTTGTGGCCTTGTATGACTTTGCAGCACAGGTCAGAACTCCTCCATGTGTTTCAATTCATCTTAACTTTCGTTTCAGGCTGAGGGAGATCTATCATTCAATACTGGTGATCAAATAGAGATAGTCGAACGGACCGCGAGCACAGAAGATTGGTGGACTGGGCGACTGAATGGGCAGCAGGGCGTGTTCCCAGGTATGAATATACCCCAAGGTCGCGAGCGCTTTCGTCTAATACACGTTCAGGGAATTATGTTCAAGAGGTTTGAATATATAAACTTGTATCTGCCATTGGAGGCACTTTGGAATTTGACTGGGAATGAGATGATTGAACTAACTCGGCTTCTGTATACTGTAAATCGGATGATAGGAGCTATTGAACACATCGGACTGGAAAACGAAGGGTACTAGTTCGAAGATCTATTTATCGGTGAATAGGACAGAAATGGGATTCAATCATTTTACAACTCTAGTGGGACCAAGAGGGACCGATTGATAGTCTGGGCTTGTACGGAACAGATGAGTTAGGCTGAAGTAGCTCATTGCAAATTGCGCACGGTTCTGATCTTACCTTCAACATGCTTACAATAACGTAGTATATAAAACTGGCTGATCTCGCAATCTATTTTGATATCGAGCTCCTGGCCATGAAATTACAAAGGCAAAACAAAGGTATGCAACAAACCAAGCCAGGCGAGGTAAGTATAATACAGCGAAATACAGCTCAATGACAAGAACCAGGAATGGAATCATATCTAAAGCCGACTAAGGTAGCGACGGATCTTAGAGAACCTGTTTGACTTGGTACTGACAGAGGTCGTAGCGGCCTCAACGGCGGAGGTCTTAGGGGCCACGGCCACGGAGGTGGTAGATGCCGTGTCAGCTCCCGCAGCGACAAATGCAACGACATCGGCAGCAGGCTGACCATCATCAGTCACGGTGAACTAGGATTTAGTGACTGAGAGGAACTTATCGTGAGCGAAAAGAGAATTAGCTTACGTAGATGCAGTCGTCCAGAAAACCGTGCCGGGCGACGGCAACGATGACAGGCTGATAGTTTGCGCAAGTGTTAATGGAGCAGAGTCTGTAAGCACCAGCGGGGAGACCAGCAGTAACATCAGCGGTAAGAGCACCGTTGACGGCAGCATCCTTCAAGCTCTATACACTACAATGAGAATCTTTACGCAAGACAGAGATTTTAATATACCTTGAAAAAAGCGAACTTGCGGGGGTCAGTCGGGGTGGTCTGATTGATGCTAGTGAGAGTCTCCACGACAACGTGCGAGTGTCCGATGATTTGACCCTGAGCATTCAACTGCTGGGGAGCAGCCAAGTAGTTCTCATCGGCATTGACGAAGTTACCAGTTGCAAGGTTCTTAATATTCATTTGGATCGTGAACGCTTGATTAGCAGTGATAGTGCCGCCATTCGTGGGGAAGGTGAACTTGGAAGAGGGCATGTTGTCAACAGTAGGGATGGTACCAATGGGAGCTGGATTGCATGATCCATTGGTTATCTGCTGACCGTTCGTTATGGGAAGATTGGGAACAGTGAGGCAGAAGTTGATGAAGTTGTTCGTTGATGTAAGCGAAGCAACTTGACCTAGATAGTGTTCCGGGAACTTGAGCGACTAGCATAAGTAGACCAAGGGTTACGCACCAGCTATGGGGACATCCTGGCCATTATTAGCGAAACCTTTCGCAATCACTCGAGGGTCCAGCGCTGCAAAGAATATATTAGTATGGGATTGATTCCAAGGTGAGATTAGATTTACTAAGTGATGTTTGCGGATCGCCAGAACCATCAGCGCTGTTAGCAGCAATGGCGCTATCAGAAGCAACAGCACTGAAGGCGCCGTTTGTGGCTTTGTTAAAGATGTCGTTTTGGCCACCCTTGTTATCGTTTCTTCTCGCATTATCTCGTCCCCCCCTGAACTCATTCAAGTCTTCTTGACGGAACGACAAACGTGGGCGCCGGGCGGCCTCAGAGGTCTTAGCGACCCTGGCAACCTTAGCGACCCTGGCAACGGAAGTGGCAGATGCGGCGTCAGCTACAGCGTTGACAAACGTAGCGACATTGGTAGCACCGGCAGCGGGCTGACCATTAGCAGTCGCGGAGAACTAGGATTACATGCGTGAGAGGAACCTATCATGAATGAAAACAGAAGTAACTTACGTAGACACAGTCGTCCAGGACACCGTGCTGAACGATGGCGACGACAACGGGCTGATGGTTTGCGCAGGTGTTGATGGAACAGAGTCTGTAAGCACCAGCGGGGAGACCAGCAGTAACATCAGCGGTAAGAGCACCGTTGACGGAAGCATCCTTCAAGCCCTATACACCAATGAGAACCTTTACGCTAGACAGAGATTTTAATATACCTTGAAAAAAGCGAACTTGCGGGGGTCAGTCGGGGTGGTCTGATCGATACTAGTGAGAGTTTCCACGACAACGTTCGAGTGTCCGATGATTTGA
>JAGGAW010025856.1:10951-23600 GCA_017657375.1 Termitomyces sp. T27 | reverse complement strand
CAAGGATTTTCTCAGCGAGATATCCAGAGACGCTATCCAGGCCGACTATAGTCTTCCCATATCGCCTGAAGATCTTTTCTCCCCAACGTCTTACGATTTGGGTCCGGGGCGTGTTGTAGTTCCTGGTATGACATGACTTTCAAGCTGAACCTCTCAGAACTATATCTTACCATGTTCCAACTAGGCTCACCTCCTGTATGGAAACCACAGGAGCTTCCAGTAATCATCTCTGCTGACGAGCCAGCCGTCGATCCACGGAGTGTCTTGCAGTCCTGCCCGTTCGATGCCACGTTCAGAGCGATTAGTGTTACATCTCCAAGCTTATCCTTACGTGATTTCGACGTAATAACAGACCGAAAAAACCTTCGCGCGCTTTTGAATTTCTTCAAAAACAAGAATCGCCAATCTCACCGCATTAATGCCGAGCTCATTGATAATACTCTCTTACTGTACCTGGGCTGGTCAGAGTGGGGTTACAGCCAATCTACAGCGAGGAACTCTTATGGTATGAACTTCGAGAGGAAGTTCACAACTTCATTTTCCGAAGGAACCGTTCAGCATAACCGTGTCATTGCTTATCGCTTCGGAGGCCTCAAACTCATGGTCAAATATCAAGCTGACGGCTGCATTGGTCCCTTGATCACACCTGGACCCCAAACCATGCAACTTCCTAGCTTTACGACACCTACAGGCCTCAATGTCATCCGTACCGGAACCATGGTATCTCCGGACTCCATCGTCGAAATCAAAACGCTTCTCAATGGATTCAGTCCTCTCCATTCCCGAACCATGGAACAGCTATGGTTCTCCCAAACACCGATCCTTATGGCAGGATACCACAATGGATACGGCCTGTTTTCATCTATCGAAATGACAGAAACAAAGGAAGCGCTCAAGCTATGGGAGCAGAACAACACGGTAGCGCTTCAAAAGGTTGTTCGAGTGCTAGAGATGATCAAGGAACATCTTTCTCGTTCTATGATCAAGACACAGGCCATTGTACTCGACAATAAAGGAAAATCTGCTTACATCAAATTTTTCAGTCTCTTTGATGAGCATGAGACTACGCTCCCGGAAGATCTACGTCAGATATAGGGCGGACATGACTAGTAACAGATGATGGTATTGGTTGAACACATGGAAAGTGTCAGGTTTACGAGAATATGTTGGTATGTTGGATGCGTTCTGCTGATCATGAAATTGTTTGGAACAGGGGAAGTATCCAAGCTTCTTTGGCACCATGTCCAATGCATGAATTAGGCTGCTGTGTACCATATGGCTGAAGAACGAACAAGACATGCTTTCTTGATTCTGAGTTTCCGTCAGCGAGGGCAATAGCATCGATGCGAAGAAAATTCGTAGGTAGATCCACATGATTGATGAATCGGTTCAGAGGCTCTAGATATGAAGATAATCACCACTGTTCACTGACTGATACGGTACCTCCGACTCGGAACTGTTGTATACACGAGTCTGGCACATGCAAAGTCCCTTTGATATTCTCAAGGTGAGCTGCGCAGTTAATACTACATTGCAACCAGACTAAAGTTTAACACACAAAGCCAGAAATAAGTAGTCCGAGTCACCGGATTAGCGCTGTTTGATGCAACCTCTGCGTACACATGAAAAGAACACCGTTGAAAGCGCGTTGACCACGTTTCTTTGCAAAAGGAATTGACATGGACGGGTAAGTATTCCAGACCTCAAACGCCACCGGAGTAAAAAGCCAACCCTGACCGTCACGTCAACACGTGAAGGGAACTGTGACGACTCGGGAGCTGTGCAGACTGCTCGACCTCACATGAAGCAGTGCGTGTCAATTGGTACACAAGAAACCAAAAGCAATCACATATTTCATGGTATACTGCTAAACGACTTGTCGAGGAACAAACAGTCCTTCCGATAATGTAAGGAGTTTGAACATGCAGAACCATAACACACATACAATGCCTCGCATTCGACCCTTGACTTTGTTCTTTCTCAAATATGACATGCTTGCAGCTGCAGGTAAATTTCACTACGGCCTGAGGATCCTACACACTTTCTTTTGTCTTCTGCCCGATCAACAGCTCATGCATCATGGTTCAGGGATGGAGCTTCACCATTATATGATCCTAGTGAACTAGTTTGCTTCGTCATGTAGGACTCTTTGAAGCATCCTTCCGTGCTTCCCAGGTCCTTGCTTACGTATGTCGCGAGGAGGCGACCTGCCGACCACTTGAACAATCGTTGCGATCTATATAACTTGAATCTGACTCCTCAAAGGTCCATCTTGTTTTTGTCTGGCGAACAGGCTGATAGTCACCTTGTGTTTGAAATTTGATCAATGATTGTTTGCTCATTTTGAATTAGCCAAGTAGCCTTTTTTCACGGGATTCATAAATGTGACTTCCTCTCAGATGGGATAATATTGCTTTTAAGGGTAACTCGAAGCTTACAGATTTGTTTCGCCCAACATGCTGGAAGTAGATATGTCGAGATACTATTAATGCACCACCAAAAAAATACTATTGCTTTTCTGGACTCAATTAGGCTTCCTGTAGAAATAAAGAGATCTACGTCTTTATGTCTTACTAGTAGATGGTACATGCTTGCGAAGGATTCAGTTGCAGAAAAGGGCTGGATTGCCTCTTCGAAAGATATGTCGGGAACTGGTTTGACACGCGCCACTTCGGGCCAACTGCTTTGATCATGAATCCGAGTCGCAGCGGAAAAAACTTTAAGATAAATGGAATTGATGTCGATGTTCGCCTGATTTCTATGTATTTATATGTGAACATAAGATTGTCACCCTTTGAAAGACGTCTTATTCGGTTCGGCGTCAGATAGAGTCAATGATGAATTAACAGGAATCAACCTCGCCACATGGAGAATCAGATAAGATGCCGTACTCGGGCCGTGCCTGAACCAAAAACTTCCGTCTCTCAGCTCTTGGCATAATGATATCACACCTGTTAAGTCCAGAAACATCAAGCGTTTTCGGTGGCTACATTTCTAACGAAAGTAGACGCTGAAACTAATAGCCTCAGGACATTGGTATTACAGGCGTATTCCATCGTCCGAAGGATAGTACTTGCATTCCATTCAAACGACGCTCAATGACTTGGTCCATACGTTGAGATGGAGAAGTGATGCATTTTACACGATGCCACAAATTTTCTAGGAAAGCAGGGGAATGTCCGTTGAACCAATCGTCCATGTATTCAGCGATAACAATAAACAGCGAACCGAGCTGCTCAGACCCAAGACCCAAGACCTGAAGCTTGAGATTACCGAAGCACTGAAGAGTATATAGCCTGATGATCCCACACGTTATTAGAGGATTGAATACTCAAAGTCAATGCATCGATTACGGATGCTACAGTAAAAGCATGACGTTGATCTTCGGTCATAACAATCGCCACACACGATCATGTGTGGATGACCTTACCCTATTGGCCAAGAGCAATCTGATAGGGAAATCGCTCCAGGTGTGCACATGGCATCGATGCGGGAATGAAGCATATTGAGCTAGGGGTCAGTTAATCAAGAGCCTGTGTTCATATGGTCCATCGTGGAGCCATCGGTAAGTAAAGCAAAGTCGTACGAGAGAAGGCCACAAGATAGGGATGGAAGTCCAATATTGCTGAGTGAAAAGCCTGTGAAACTCGATAACACGAAACGATCCTCCCGGCAAGTGAATATTACTTCAACGAATCGGCGGTGTCCAATAGGCTCGAGCCGGCCATAAATTCAGTGGGAAAACGACCCTTGGCTGCATGCCATACAACCCAGGATTGAGAGGTCCTAAGCACTTGAGAAAGTTTTGGAAAGGTGTTATTTCCACTGGAAAAACGGTGAAGAAAGCCCCGCAAATCGACTATTCGACTTCGGCAAGTATCCACTGGGATCAGATGGTGCCTCCACAAGTACTGTCATAATATTAGGACAATCTTTCGGAAAATCATACACACCTGACAAAGCGAGAAAGTATATTTTCTACTACATACGTGAAGTCTACGTTGCATCTGCTAGAAGGGTACACGTAGCGAAAAAGATACCCGAAAATATTCCGGATTTCTCTGCATAATCTCTTCACGCGTTCGGAGTTCATGTGTGTGAAAAGGCAAGTCCATGTCCCAGCTCACGAGGTCTAATCTAAACTGGGCTTAAGAGCACTGCTGCGGAGATACGTCGTAATAATTCATGCGAGCAAGATTTTGGGCTCTGCAAGCAGTGTGTTCCTGACTATCAGACGATAGGAAAAGACTAAACTGGTATGCGCAAGGCACAAGACGATTTTGAACACAAAAGAGCGTAGAGGTCCACCATCTGATTCCGAAATGGTGATATACTGCGTAGTACATACTTCGATTAATTCGATTTGAAGCAAAAAAGGCTCGTCCCCAAGGCACAGCACTAGTCGAATTCGTACCTATGACACCAGAAAGTCCAGATTGAAGCTACTGCCTCTTCCGTGCAAGTGCAGAGCAGATCCACTTTCCGTAGTGCTGTAATAGGAGGAACCTGTCCTTTGGGTAAGGTACAATTGTGTCTGTGCATGTGTGTCAAAGTACATACAGGATAGTATCCTTCTCACCAAATGAGCACACCATATGATCACTGCGGAGGACCACGCTCGAGAACTAGAATGGTACAAGAGGCGCAGTGAGACCACTTTCAAGACAATAACAAAATTTTCCACAGTAGTAGAGCTAAATCGATAAGGTCCGAGCATCTCAGTGCTCACGGACGGATCTCGCCCACGATACTACACCCAAGTGATAACGAGTTCTGCTACCTAAGACAAGACAAGTCGGCCGACGTACAAGAGTATACGTGTCGTTCCGATTGTTTCCGGTTGGCAGTGGGAAGTGGTCAAAAATGGACGTGTGCGGATGGACAGATGCCTACGACTGCGTCCTCGATTCTATTGTGGGATTCACTTGGGAACCGTGGCTAATCGGGTGCCATCGGAACGTGTCCTTTCCACAGCTGTGATGACCGAGCAAGAATAGTGGTTCTAAGAAAGTCCAAGGAAACCAGTTCAATATCCTTTTGAACACATGTTCTTGTGAATAACGTGAATAACCAGGCAATACCGCACATGCTATGACACATTTCGAGGTTTCTGACTCCCTTGGGTGGAGCACGGGCGGTACAGTCTCAACGAGGGTGACCTGGTGACCAAGAAACGACGGAACGATTCATAAGAAATGAGTCAAAGAAAGATCCATAGACGGATTGTGCCGCTGTGTAGCGTCTGAAGTTATCCCGTTGGATGGGAGAAAGTGACCAGCTGACGAGGGACGCGTCGAATCTTGCTGACGAATCCAAGAAGTTGATTCATATCGAGTCAGTTGAGTCTGCGCATGCGCAAAGCTATGAGTCAAGTCTGAAGAAACCCCGAGCTCATTTCATCTAGATACGCCAGCGAAAGCTGTATGTCCGGTTCAGCTGACTTGAAAGGAATGTTTCACACCGACCAGAACATGTACGCTTGAATGACGAGGCCTCTCGGCAACCAGGTGGTTGAGGCTGTGCCACGTTTTGTACACGCTTGCGCGTCGAGTCCGGTCAATTTGTCATGCCGCCGGCATTCTATTTATAGTAACCACAACCAACTTTTGGCGCCCATTTCCCCCGATCTGATGGCCTGGTTCGTTCATCCCCACAATGCGCAGTGATGGATGTCGTCTGTTTTCGTCGTTAGACTGGAGTGTCGCTCTTTTGTGCGTGAAACCGTCGGATTCGTATTGAAGTACTGCTCGAATTTCCAGACAGAAGTCCGGCTATAGCTATCATTCTCGACCGACGTCATACTAAACGATCGTCATCGCAGAGCTGAAAGAGGCCAAGTCGTAATTAGGGTCTTTATGTCCGTCGAACTCATAAATAGGAATTTGAAGGATCCAGCGTGACAATGTGAAGAGTACTCTATTCTCTCTCTCTCACGGAAAGACTCGGATGTAACTTGCCACACGACCTTGAATCCGGCCCGAACAAAGATAGAAAAAGTCAGGGAATGTTCACGCAGTGGGAAGAATTTCGGAGAGTGGAAGAAAGAGAATCTCTCTGAAAACAAGACAAAGGATTTCGGCCCGGAGCACTGTTCATGCATACGGCCTATACCTGAGAAAGTCTGATATTAGTGAGTTCCAAAGGAAAACTAAGAACAGAAGAGAAACACACACGAATCGCATGTACGTGCCCTCCGCCGAGTTCCGACTCTGACTCGCTGAAAGCTCTACTTCCGAAAAAGAAGAACCTTTCGAAGTACCTCACCAGCATGAGCCTTCAACGTTAACCATCCCAGAATACCACACCACACCTCAACCAGCCCACTTTAATTCCACACCAGCTGCCTGCAGCTGCAGCTGAGTCTCAAGTCGACCAACCCATAGCCCAAGACCCAAAGATAGCTAGACTTCCAACACTAGTACTGACCATGTACTATGTAATGAACTTTATAACCTTTACCTAAGGCCTAACCCATTCTAGCTGCGCTTATCGATCGACGGAGTACGTTCCCCGGCGCGATCATGATCGAGCCTCCACTCAGGTTATGTGCCTCTCTTCGTTTCTCCTTCTTGCGTAAGGTCCCTCACTGCACTCCTGTGTCAATATGAATTTGTATGGGCGCTTCAGTAGACGGGTGTGATCTGCGTGATAAAAACGAGGGAAAGGTGTTGAGATGATGTCATTATATGTATGCCAGTAGATTGTAACGTCTATCGTATATCATGGACGGTGGATCGATAATCTAGCATCCATCATGAAGAGTGTGTATGATATGAATACTTCACTGTGCCGCAAACGGGCTGGTGACCAAACCCTCTGCCCTCCTCTCTATCGAAAGTTATGCACTTGCATCGCTTTCAGGTTGGACGTGGTCAGATGATAGGTGCATGCTTAGGGCACGATGCAGCGCTTGTTCTTTTGGAAAGCGCTGGCTCATTTCGCCTCGATTCTACTAAAATATGAATTTCTTCGGAATTTATGAAGTGTCAGATGATAAATGATCGATGATAGGTGGACACGATGCAGCGCCGCGTTTGTTCTGTTGGAATTTGAAAGCACCGGCGTTAACGCTTTTTATACTTTGAATTCGGACCAGCTCACTTGATGTAACCTGATGTAACTCAACTCGACTTGACTCATATGTTTTCTTCGGAATTTATGAAAGCCGGATGTAAACAAGTTCGAAGTCCTAACGTTCTTTGTAAGTCTTGTCACACGCCGATCAGGTCGAAGTTCAAAGTTCCACGTACTAAATTATAAGTAGTAGTACACCGTACACTACCGGCCGAAACCCTCGAAACGCACCTTTCTAGATTCCATATTCCAACTTACTCCCAACACCACATCCATCCCATCTCCCTCATCCTCCCACCATAAGCTTATCCGTTCATCCGATAAGCCTAGCCAATCCGTCCATCGCATCGAGTTGCCTCAAATGTCGAAGTATACTCAGAAATAATAGCATCGGTCCGATCTGGCCGTCCGTTCACACCTGTGACCTAGATAAGATAAAAGATAAACAAAACTACTTCAAAGTTCAACTCGGCTCATAAGTATATGTTTTCCTCCGATTTTATGAAAGCCGGATATAATTTAGAGCTTCAAATCCTAACTGTCTTTGTAAGTATCATCATCTACCACCTACCAAGCCGATCAGCACGACGTTTTGAACACACTTGAAACATTATTTAGTCCCGACTCGGACAGCGCGCCTTTCCAAACTCCAAACTCCAAAATTCCCAACCTTCGACCCAACCGACCCATTCCACTCATTCTCCCACCCATCTTTCCATCCTCCCATCCGCCTATCCGTTCACCCGATAAGTCCACCCAATCCACCAATCACATCGATGATGCGCAACACAGATTTACCTCAAAGGTCAAAGCACACTCAAAAATAAGAACACCGGTCCGATTCTGCAGTGCAACTTGAGTGCACCAGGCACCTAATGACCTAGATAAGATAAGAATCAAAATCAAACAAAGAGATCAAAGTCGAAAGCAGAATCAGATAACCGCCCATGACCGCGCACCACCCCTCCCCCTGGCACGCGCCCTCTCATCTGACGCCCCTCCGCGCTGCCCTTGCAAGCATGCGAGGAGATTATCGACATCTGTGAACATGCGCTCACGCCCACGCAGACTCCGAATCCGAGTCGGGCGTAGCACATGCACACCCAACGCAAACGCAAAACGCGTACATGCGACTGCGCATCTATCGGCGCGGCTAAGCGCGTGTGCACCAAGGTGCACTAGTCCACTCGGAATGTCCTAGCCGTGTGCCCCCCACGCGCACTTCCCTCCGAGCTGAATAAGCCACTGCGGGCATTCGAATCCGAGAAGACATGTGTTATATGATATATGACATATGTGCATTAGCGCTAGCGCAGGAACGCTCGCACGGCACCCTCTTTCTCAGCACTCAGGCTCCCTCCCCTCCGACGAGAATGGGAATGGGAAAAGTGGAACCCCTGATCTTGGGCGTGATTTTTGATCCATGATCATGATCAGGAGTCTGGATCAGGAATCGTTGCACGCACGCACGCGCGTGCGCGGCAAGTATAAGCGTTGCATTGCATCGCATCATTCGTCACTGCGCATGGAGATTATGCTAATAGCGTATGTTGTCACCAGGATGTGCTTGGCGCGCTGTCCTTGGCCATGTACGGAGCATTGAATTGACCCGTATCACTAGGAACGCGTGTATATAGTAATCTGGGGTGAAGGAGGGAAATCACGCGCGTGAGCATTGTATGTTGCGGAGGTTACATTACGTCATTTGAAATTGTCAGTATCGTATACATAGTTCCACTTTGTATATAGTAATCGCACTGGAGCGTGGGGAGCGTCGGGAGGGGTCGGGTGTACGGATTAGACGCTGGAGATACGTAGAGGCGAGGATCGCACCAGAGAAGCCTGAGAGAGGGGTAAGAGCGAAAAAAAGTCTCGGCGATTCCGATTTTCGCGTCGAATGTCGACATGTCAATTGACGAGGAACCATAACGGTATGATATGATCAAGCGAGACACATACGCATTTGAATAGTGATAACGTATACAACAGAGGGTATAGAGGGCGCATGTGGTGCACGCGGAGCTCGGTGGTGCACGACTCCCGGAGCGGAGAGGTCTGACATACATACAATACAGGGATACTGCAGGCGGAGCAGGGTGCGAACAGGTGACCCACTGCGCCGATCGTGCGAGACACGGTGCATGTGATGGTTGCGGGGCGCTGAACTAAATCTGAGTAGTAGAAGGGTGGCGGGAAGAAGGTGGGTGGGGGTGGACTGATAGAAGGATTCCTAGTGTCGTGTATGGTTTTGATCTCACGAAGCGAGGTGAGGTGAGAGGGGCTTGTTGTTTTGTCTAGGTATAGAAGTGACGGATAATGGTAGTTGAGACATAGAGAATACTATAGAGGGAGTTTCTAGACTGCGAAGGCGGGCTCGCGTACCGAGACGGTGAGATGACGTTGGGTCAGGTGGGTGCGATTAGATAGCCGGGGAGCTGGTGGAAACGCGGCGAGAGCGAGGCAGGACGAGCCGGGAGCGAGCCGGGCGGGCTGGTGCGTGGTTGCGGCTCAGATCGAGTGCCCGATATAGCAGGACCGGATGGTTCGGATGGGAGTGATTCGGTGTTTTAGATATAAAGAGAGCGAGTTGAATCCGCGCTCTCCCCAACGCTGCTCTGATTCGAAGACATGCTCCAGCGCTCGACGTCTCCCATTTTCTTTGCCCGCCACCCGCCCGCTTCCAGGGCCCACGACATCGCCCGCCTCCTCGACCCCGCCTACTCTTCCCACGCCGCCGTCCCCAGCACCTCTGCCTACGTCGACCGCCATGGCGACCTCCACGACCCAGACTACCGCCACTTCCCCGTCGCACAGCCCAAGCGCCGCGCATCGAGCAACACAATGACCACCCGCCCCCGCTGGGAGACATTTGACAGCGACACCGACGACGAGCTCGCGGTCGAGGACTTCAGTCCCGCGCGCCGCACGTCCTTCTCGTCGAAACGCCCCGTCTACGCCTACTCCTCCTACGTCCCCACCCTCGTCGTGCCCCACTCGTACGACTCCCAGGACACCGTCCTCGACGACACCACCCCCGCCGACGACGAGCGCCCCAGCGGTGTCTGCCGCATCCTCTCGCGCACCAAACGCGAGCTCGCGCGCCGGCGCCGCTCCCTCGACGCCGCGTCCCACGCGAGCAGCGCGTCCCCGTCGCCGTACTACACCCCCACCCTCCTCACTCCAGACACACCCACCACGACCGCCACCGCCGTCTCCGAGCCGCACGAGGACGACGACGCCGCGTCCCTCCACGCCCCGTCGCACCACCACCCCCTCGCGCACACGCTCTCGCACCACTCCGAGTGCACACACAGGTTCCCGCGCTCGCTCTCGCTCGACACAGAGACGGGGTACACGCCCACGCAGCTCGAGGCGGAGCGCGAGGAGGTGTGGACGCCGACGTGTGCGCAGGCGCTGCGCAGGCAGTGGCAGGCCGTCTCGCTCCGCATACGCTTCGGCGTGTTCAGGGCACAGCGGCGGATGAAGAGCCGCCTTGCGATGCTATAGGTTTTCAACACGATCCCTTCTGGTTTTCATCATCGGCTTCTCAGCTCGCATTTCTTGGCATTGCATCTGCATCTGCATCTGTATCTGTACCACCACACTCGCATCGTCTGGATACCCCAACACTCAACACAACACACATGTCATCTACATTATCATTATGCATCTCTCCACTGTATCTCTTCCTTCCGTTCTCCGCTTCGCTTCGCTTCGTTCGCTTGCTTTGCTTTTCTCCTCGGACACTCACACAAAGTCGCAATTCGCAATTCGCATGACAAGCTTGTATCCCGGTGTTGATTCCAGCAAAAGACGAGAAAGTCTTGAATAGCCACATTTCTGATTCGAACCCGGTGGACAAAAAACAAAGCGAACATTGATCATACATGTAAGATTGATTCCTGTCTTCGAGACTTTGATACTACCCCACTGAGTCCATAAATGTACATGTATGTGATGCTCCCATGACACAGTCAAGCTCTGAGATCATAGTCCTGATGTTCTGAATGATTGGCCCAACCCTAAGTGTGAGAAAGAGACTTAAAAGTCGTTTCGAGCCCAACATCATAGAAGATGAGTGTATGTTCATTCTCCTTGATGTCGATGGCAATACTAGAACTTGCCGTATAATCAGATAGTTTCCAAGGCCCAGCCTCCTCAAGTGACACAGAATCAGTGATCGTGTGCCCATTATCTGATGAACACATTCCCATACCCAGAACATCGTGATACATAGGATCCTCATGCACACGCACACGGCGGATTTCCAAAGCCGTGGAAGTATGTACATGCTACAGCAAGGGGGCACACGGGGAGTCTCATGATGCATCTATCTACTATCGGTAGAGCACAGCTTACCTCGAACTGTATACGGGCAGGTGAAAGGAAGCCCTTCTGCAACTTCCCAATCTATGCCAGCACATCGATGGAACTTACCATGGCGGGTGCGTCTGATATAGAATCGAGAGTGAACAAGAAAAGGACTGCGGACGACGGAATAGGAATCACGGGGTCACGATGGACGCCTGATAAGATGATATGGCGCGAGGAAAGTTATCAAAGGTGCGATAAGTGTATAAGTGGGGGCATGATATTCGGAATAGAACAATCGAAAGAACAAAGCAGTCATGCTCCCGCGACCAATGTCCACGTTCATGTCCATGTCGTGGCAAGACTGTGTAATCGGTTTTCCAAGATGACTTCTGTGAACCAGGTCAATAGGCCAATTGTGTTTCCCCATCCCATTTTTAGGAGGGTTCCCCGACATGCACTAGTCCAAATTTGTGATATGGGAGCAGTAGGAAGAGACAAATGACTGTGAATGGAGACTTCTCAGGACGAGTGCGTGGGGAAAAACCTAATTCGAGGTGGTGCGCACCAGCACTATGTAGCTATCTGGAGCGGTCGAGCTCAGGGAACGGACCTCACGGGCTAGAACACACGACCGTACGCGCCTGCCAATAGAATAGGCAATGAAGACATACATATACATAACTTATCATCTTTACGTCCCTTCTCTTCTCAGGCCTGCCTTCATTCCCGTTGTCACGTCACCGACCTTGCTGTGCGCAGCCAGCCACAGAATCCCAAAGTGGAAGCCGCGGCCCGCAAGGCGAGGGCAGGTGATCCTCCCACGAACAATACAGAGCGCCCGCGGTTGTAGGTGGGTGATAAGTATGCCACACCTACCCCAATGGAAGAGGATGCCGAGGGCGTGCATCCAGCGTGGAGGAGCTGCGCGCGATGCAGGGACGATGTTACCCTCATTCGTCGGCCGAGTGGGAAAGTCAGCCGGGGATGTGCGCACGAGGCGGGAGGCGCGCTGTTGGGACAAAGGGAAAGAAGAAGCAGATGGGGACGGCCTGTGTCTTCTAAGGCGTTGAGGCGGCCTCGTGGCTCACACGAGGTCAAGACACTAGTTTCCTAATAAGGTAATCTCATAGATGCCGCCGTGTGTTGAAGATAGCGCCCACGACCCTGCGAAGTCGTGGATTGCCTGGTGTTTCCGGAGAGTGGTCAGATGATGGGTGTGTTGAAAATAACATTGTTAACGGAAATTCAATTGCGTTGGGGA
>JAGGAW010025855.1:0-23853 GCA_017657375.1 Termitomyces sp. T27 | reverse complement strand
TTCCATCTGTATGTTTGGATCCTCCAACCTTCACTTGTTTCTTTGGTTTGGTCTCTACTGTCAAACTGATTAGCTTCAAGGGTGCTTGAGCCGGGTTTGTTGATGTCGCCATGACTCTCTGAAAGGTGGTCAGATATATATGTTGATCATATGTATGTATTTCTCACCTGTTGGTATGCAGCATCCAGAAGTGTTAACAATCTTAGGATGGCCAGCATTTTGTATCCTCCTGCCTTGAACGGAACCACTACGAAGGACATTTCGGCAGATACAATGTCCCCCTTTCGAAAGCCTTGGGGTGCAAATGGTTCTAAACTGAGTGTTTCGGTTGTAAGTCTTCAATCTTTTCGTCACTTCTAATTACTCACCGTGCTTTTCCATCTGCGCCTGTTCTTTTTTTCATGTAGTTCACGACGTTATCCGCAGTACGTATGTATCCTGCTTTCACCATTTTGGCAAGCGTTCCGAACAGGTCAATGTCTTTCTTGAATGGAATGTGTGTTTCATCCGCTTGGACATCCTCGATTGGCGTCAAGTACCGGTTTCCAATGTCGATCGTATCCTTGTCGTTTCGGTCTATTCCCCAATCTTGTAATTCTCCTTCTGCGAATGCCCTGTCGAACACCGTGTTAATCGCCTTTACAGCTCTTAGAGCCCTGCTGAATGCGTCCGTTGAGAGTCCTGTCAGTTTCACGGTTTGCTTTAGGAATCGAATTTTCGTGGTGCTTGTTGATCTGTTTAGTGTATGTCCTGTCTTGGTCAACCTTTTCTCAATCAATCTTTTGACTTACTTTTTGTCGCTAGCAAGTGGGGGAAGATCTTTGTTGTTGATAAACCCTTGAATCGTGAACACCATCTCCTCGTCTGCCTGTTCTCCATCATCTCGTACTTTCAGTAACCTCTAGGTCTTGGGAAAGTCGTAACCTTGAACTACAACCGTTTCTTCCCAGTTTGGTCTCTGTGTTTGTTGTAAGTGTATTGCTTACTTGTATACATTGTTTTGCCTCACCTGGAAAAATTCATGTAGCCGACATCCATCTAAGTCGCTTTTTTCTGTAGCAAGTTTTGCCAGAGCCGCTTCTTTTTTGACAACATTAGTCTCCATTTACTGTGGTGTCGTCTACTCACTTGCGCTTATTGTGTCCTGTGTCGTGTTCATTGTTCTCGTCAGTCATTTGATTATGCCTTCGTGTCTTCCTTTATGTATTCGTGTCTTTGTCCACTGTTTCTTTGGTTCCTTGTCCTTCTTTGTGTAACTATCGCCTCGTTTTGAGAAGCATTGCATTTTGACGTGTATGAGTATTGTCCATGCTTGTCATGTCTCTTTGTTGTTGCTGCACTTCGGGGATGCTCATTGTCTTCTGCTGTCTTCATCCCTTGATCGTCTCCTTGTCTCCTTCTACTTCATTTATCCCAAGTCACTTCCTTCTTACCATCTGAACTGTCTTTTTGCTTTCCTTGCGCCTTTTGGCAATATGTTTTCACTCTTCATTGCTACCTTACTTTATCTTCATCTTTTGTTCTCGTCTTACCCTCCACATGTGCCTCTCGAATTCCCTGTCTTTTCCTTTTTTTATGCCATTCATTCTCTCTTTCCTCTTACTTCTCTCCTACTTCGGGTACCTTTTGTGCCCAATCTACCCTTGTCTTATTTTTCATTTCGTGCCTTCATTTGCTGCTCCTTTGACAACCGTCTTATTGTCCGTGATGCCGCGGCTTTGATCCTGTTTACTGATCCTCCATTTACTTTTTCTTTGATCATCGGTTTGTAAATTGCTACTTGGCTTCTTCATATCTCGTGTCGCGTCGTTCTTATTTCTGGTTCTTAGTTTCTGTCATGCCTCCGTTAATCCCGTGATAGCTCTTCATCTTTGTTTTTGTATCCTATTTAAACCCTTCTTCCTCATTCTCGTTGGCCCAAGCATTCTTTTTCCCTTTCTCTCTGCTACTTGTGGTTGACATCCTCTCTTTTTTTGATTTCTTGCTATTCATCCTTGCACCCATGTCGTCTCGATCTAAGCGGTCCAACAAGCCTCGAGTACTTGAACCTCTGGATTCTTCAGTTCGGTCTGTCCACAAACCTGCCCATGATCTGTTAGTCCTGCTAGTTCGTATGAAATTGGAATTTCCTAATCTTGTTTTCAGTGATTTTGAAGATATGAAGGCGTTAGTATTTGCTACTTGATTGTTTACGTTCGTAACCCTTTGCAGTATTATCGCCTCTACTACTCCTGTTAACTCCTCCTTGTCTTCCAAAACATAGTACTTTTTTGCTTCTTCTTTCGTGTTATCGTCTCTGACTGCTTTCTTTGATTAGTACGGTGACCGTGTCACCCTCTGGCGTGAATGTCACTCCTTCACAGTCTTCAACTACCAAAAAGGCTCCCCATAGCTCGTCTATTGACGTTGCAACCGATCCTCCCGCAACCCCTTCTAGGTCTTCGACTAAGAGGAAGGTTACCCTTACTGTGGCATCTCCTGTCGAGTGAGCTTTTTTGATTCCTTCTTTGTTTCATTCATCAACTTATTGATGTAATTTATTCTTCTTAGCATGTCTGAATCTCCGTCTTTTATTCCCCTTGTCAAGAAGAAAAAAATTGCTATTGATACATCCACTTCGTAAGTTTGCTCAAACTTATGCTTTCCTTGTATATCGTAATGATATCCTACACATAATTCGTAGTCGTTCTGCCAGTCCTGCAATTCCTCCTGTTTTGCAAAAAGATTCTTCTGTCATGTATTTTACCGCCTTTTGGGTTATTAGTCTTTTTAACTCACATCTATTTAATTGTAGTAAAGTTTTGGATGCCGACCCTATTGTAAATCAGATCGCTTCACCTGAAAGGTCAGTCATCCGTTTTGCATTCTTCTGTCATCTGCTTATTTCATGTTGTTTCTGGATAGACGTCCACGTTCAGCGTACATCATTTTTCATGTTTGCCTTGATATCCTGCCTCATTATTTTTTCTAGTCGTCGTATCATGAAAACCGAGAAGGCCATTGCAGCTGATAATGACAAGAAAAATAAAGCTGCGAAAGAATCTAAAGTACGTGGCGAAGCCTCTGCTCAGTCTGGTGAGGTGGCGGCCATGCCTGATGATCCTTTCCCGCCCCCAGTTTTGTCTAAACAAATCAAAACTAAGTCTGGTCACGTCTCTAAAAAGCAAATTGAGACGGCTGCCCTTCCTATTCTAGCAAGTCCGTTATCTCTTTCCTCGGATGACGATTCCCTGCCTCCTGTTTCTGAGTGCGCTTTTCCTCTTTTTTTGGGGGATAGGCTGTGTGGAACTGACCTTTGGTTCCACTTCGACAGGATCTCTAACCCTTACAAGACCATCAATCCTGCTACTCCCATTCGCAAGCAGTTCTCTCGTGTTCCTGAACAATCCCCGTCTTCGGAGGCTGGTCATCCTCCTCGTCTAACTCTAGGCCCTGCCTCTTTTACCAATAATGAATGCGTTGAAACAGGTGCTCGCTCTTCATCAGAGGAGTCTCCAGGGAGCCTCGTTGACTTTATTGTTCCTGATGAGAAATCAGAATATGATGTTTCCGAGCGGCTTAAACCTGCTCACAAGTCTCGTCCACGTGCTCAGCTTTACATTTCGGATGACGACGTCTTGTCTCTTAGTGACTCTGGTCAGGATCGTCCCACCAGTGCTGGCAATGTACATTTGACTGGCATTTCGGATGTGTCATCTCTTTCAGTTGATTCGCCTTCTCATGATGAAAAGTGGGTATTTTCTTCACTTTTATGATGTAAAACTGATTGTATGTTATCCAGTCCTGCTTCTAGTCCTGAACCTACCGCTCCCGTCGTGAATACAAACTTGGTCATGCAACCAGATATTCAGGATCCTCTTCTTCTACCAACATATACGGATTTGCCTTTCATCGAGTAAGTTAGACATGAATCTATCTTGTCTTCGACCTTTAACGTCTTTTCTCTTTTTCTTTTTAGAAAACACGTTGATTTGATCCCCTTTGGCTATGACCGCGAACTTGGGGACGCTCCTCCCCCCCGTGCTCACTTTTCTGCTGTTGGTAAACGTATGCATCGTGCTGATTTTGAGTATGTCTGTTTTTCCTTACTATTTTCTTCCCTGTATGTGTTGTAACTTGTTTGACTAGGTCTCTTATCACCGGCATGACCTTTGTTCAATATGGCAACTTCGTCAATTTCTCTTGTATCGACCCCGTTATCCTTACAGAGAAGGCTAGACGGATCACTTTGAACACGGGTGGTCAAACGGCTTTTTGTGTCTCACTGATGTGTGGTGTTGTATCCGACAGTCATCTGTTTAAATCTTCTGTAATGGTTGGTCCTGCTGGAGGTTGGTACAGGCAGCATCGCATCACGATCATACCTTTCTTTCAAGAATATCAACGTGATACTTCTGTTATTGCAAAGGTTCTTGGTCTGGTGCAACCACGAGGCACCTCTTCGTGTTATGGAGTCGCCTTTGTATCGCGGGGAGAGGGGAAAAAATCTTTTGCGGTTAATTGTACAGTTCTTTTGCTCTTCTTGATTGAATTTCTTGGTGATTTTGCCTTCTTTCTTTCAGGTGGAGGTTTTGGTACCCCCAAAAAAAACACTCCTAAGGTTCTGGCTGATGAGTCGTTGTTTGGCGCCGGCGACTCTCCGCTCAAAAGTGGTCGTCCTTTTTTCAACAGTGTTGCTAATTCTGTAATCGATTTTGATGCTACCAGTGAGGCCTTTGTTCCTTGTTGAATTCAGTTCATATCTCATCTCTTGGTACACTAGTTCCTGTCTATGATGGACGATCGAAGCATAACACCTCCTTCCATTTTCAACCTGATCATTTTGATGCCCTTCCTTCTTGGCCTTTGTTCCGTGGTGGAAGAACTGAAGTTCCTGAGGGATCCGTTGTCTCTGTCGGTTACTCCGTCAATTATTATACCGTTGATGATACCACACCGTATGTTTTTTTCCTTCATTCAATGCGATTGCCTTCTCACTTCAGTCGTATAGTATCGTCACTACTAATGCCATATTCGTCATTGTTCTTAGCACTCCCGAGAATGTCGTCGGTTGATCTACCTTTGTTCAACCATCAGACATATGATGTCTTCGATTGAACGAGTAAACTTGGCCAGTTGTTGATAACTGTACTTCTTGGTCTCTTCTTGAAATTTGGCATGCTTCTGTTTTGCGTATAGTTTGTTATGTTTTCCTTGCCAGCTTATGCTCAATTCTCTTTATCCTGTTTATTCCATCTTACACCTTTTCCCAGTGTGGTATGAACCCCGTGTTGTATTAAACACAGGATTATCTGATGTCACTTTGTTACTTCATCTTGACAACCTTTGACTCTGTCCACGTGTTGAATGCCTAGTGAAATTCTCTCTTGTGTTTTTCAACCTTTAAACTGGTCCCATCGGTGTTGTAGTAGACTAGTACTTCTCGTTCTTTTGGTCTCCTTCGCTTCGTTCCCTTTTCTGCTCTTCCTCCCATTCCTCTGCGAGTTTGACTGTGATGTTTCTTTCAGTTTCCTCTTCCTATCACCCTCCTTTTTACTACTCACTTTCATGGTCAAAATCAAAATTCAACTCTTCTTCCATCAATCTGATCCTGACTCAGTATACATGAACGTTAGTCTTGATTTGTTTATTATTACTTACTTACCACTTCCTTGTTTCTTGTTCACGTTGCGCTTTCCATCTTTCATGTTCTGCCACTATCTCAGCGTTTGTTGCTTCAGTCAGTGTCTCTTTGTTCCTGAATGCACTGTCTTCCACTCCTTCTCGTTAGCTGTGTGCTAGTCCCATTTTTCCTTCGGTACTTACTTACTGATCCGGTGCGTATGTCAGTCTTGCTCTCTTTTGCATGTCTCCCTTCACCTTCGCGATCTTTGTTTGATTGGTCACTCGCACGTTCTACGGCGGTCATGTTTTGCCTATTCTTGGATTTGCTCACTCTATGTGTTCAAATGAGTTTGCCCTATGGCTTGTATAACATTTACTCCAATCTTCTTACCTATGCTTGCCTAGTTGGAGAGGGTGAAGGGTGCTTTGGTCGTTCGTCCGACCTTATTCAATCCGTTTATATGCTTCTGCCCCTTGCACCTGTTCCCTTCCACATTTATCCATGCTTTCTTCTCTTCTCTCCTTTTCCTTTTTGTATCCTGTACTCCATCTTCAGTTGCATATACCGTGCCTCTCACCTCCTCTTATTTTGTGGATCATTCTGGGATGCCACGATCCCCTCTTCTCAACTACTTTAAATCGTAATCGAAGAGAAAGCCTCTGTTTTATGTAATCAACAACGTTTGGATCCATCCACGTGTTTCTTCCTTCTTTTCTTACTTACCAGTGTACCTTCCAGAGTTCTATCATACCTGCTGTGTGTGTCCGTCATCCTCATCGCGTGTCTTCCCTATAAAATTGTGCTTTCCATGTCTTCAGCCGACATTCATGTTCGTGTCGGCAATCCTCAGTTCGTGGACTACGTGTGGTTCACTGAGGCCATTCAAACAACCCTTGATTTACGAACTTTGGTATCCAATGATTCCCCTGTCTATGTATTGTTTTTCTTTTTATGACTCTCGTTTGCATCTCTTATAAAAATCCATAGGCTTTGGCTGCTCGTTTGTATGAAGCTGAGTGTTTGAACTTACCTCCTGCTCCCAGTCATGAATTCACCGTTTTCGCCGCTTCTATGTTAGGTCGTTCTATCCCTTTCTATAGTGCCGACCAAATCAATGAGGCTCGCTTCAAAATTCTTCTCGCGTATCGAGTTTTTGATGTGTACTTGTACTCGCAAGGAATGCTTCCGTGTCTTTCTGTGGCTGAACGCCCCCTCGTCATACACAAGAAACTGGTGTGTTAAACTTGGTTTTGATTACGTCGTGTGTGTTTGTATTAACTCAGTTATTCTTCTTCTCATACTTACTAGCCTCTTGGGCCCCTCAATAACGTTTCCTCCCTTGTTGCATCTGCTCGTGCCGCTATCTCTCATTATATCGACTTGTCTTCGCCGAATCTTTGCCTGCTTCAATCAAAGGAAGACCAGTCTCCTGCTCTTCCACGTCTCCTGGAATTGTATATGAATCTGTCAAACAAGATAGCAAAACGAAGTAGTTTGAATATCGTGATCAACCTTTTGTCTGCAACGTTGCATCTAGGATACTTGTTAAGCGTGCGTCTTCATCTGTCTTCTTATGTATTCAGTTTCTATTGAGTCGTGTGTCTGAAATGAACTTTTTTTTGTATTCATATTTTTTAGGGTAACCTTGTCATGCCAAAAGATATGAATCAGTTCGAAAATTGGCTCCTGTCTAGGTAATGAAACCTTTGAATTCTTCGTTTGTCATTCAGATTCATCCTGTTTCAGTTCCTTTCCTGACGGCAATTCTACTCTGATTCCTTCTCATCCTTTTCGTGCATGTTCGTCGCATGTCAAACCTCATCACATGCAGAACTCTCTTGCGTGTGCCCTTGCCGTATCTCCCTTATCGTTGTTGTCACCTCGTAATACTCACGATGCTCCTGGTAAGGATGCGTTGTTAAATGTTTGTGTTCCAATTCTCCCAAACCTTTTTTCTTATATTGATCGACATTCAAAGCTTTGGTCATATGTTGGAACTGTCCAAAGACCATCCGGTTTCATGGATGTCGAGCGCTCTATCTGGAAAGTCTTGTTTGATGCAGCCAGCGGTGGTGACCATCTTCTTCCCGGTTTGCTGTCCACCTTTGAGCGAGTAGAAAATGTTGCAACATCGTTCTCTCCATGGCTTGCCCTCGCCACCGATGTTTGTGGTTGGTCATTTGCTTTCAGTACCACACCTTCTTATTGACTTATTTTATTTTATTTTATTTTTCTCTTTAGAACCTGAAGACATCTCTTCTTCTCAAATGCATTGCCTTACCTCTCCAGTTGCTTTCATCCGATCCTTGGATCCTTCTGAAAGTATGGACTCCCCCAATAACACGTTGGATCTAAACTGTCAAACAAACATTTCCACTTTACCATCTTCTCAATGGGTGCCCATGACATCGGATCAGTTTACTTCAACTGCGGACTTTGACAACACGTTAGATTGTCATGCTTTGTCTTTGGATTCTCATGGAGCACGCATTGACTGCCATTCAAACTCAGATTCCACTGCCTCTGTCAATCTGTCTCATCCTGGCGTGGGGTCTCCTGTCACGAACGGTCCTTCTGTTTCCAATTCTTTGACCTCCTTGTCTCCCGCTCCCACAGAAGATCCATCTCCCCCTTTGAATGAAAACGCATATCCTAATTCAAAAGAGAAGCCTGCGCCTGTATCCAAGGCAAAACTGTTATCTGCTTCTAAGGAAAAACCTTCGAGGGAAAAGGTGAACCGAAAAAAAAATCAACCTTCTAAACCTGGATTAAAACCAAAGTCGGTTGTTCATCCTGTGGTCCGCATTGAAGATTCAGGAAGTGGACAAACTGTATCTCTAAAAGATGCGGTTAGGGCAAATTATTTTCAGGTAGTTCAAACTATCGATTTAACTCTGGAAGATTCAGTCCGTCCAAATGTACTTTCGAACTTGTATATGTTAATCTGATTTTGTTCCTCTCTTCATTTTTGTTATTCCTTCTAGGATTCGGAGGAATCCAAGTTACCTTTGATGAAACTATCGTTGAACGCTGACCGCCCTGTATGTTTCATTCCATTTCCTTTATTATACCTCTACTGATCCTTTTACGATTTGTTTTTTTTGGGCCGTTTAAATGGTGCGTCCTTATATATCTATTCTATCAACCTATTTGCGCTTTTGAGATGATTGATGGTGGTTGTTCCTTTTCTTATCGCCTCGCTGGTTCAGACAAATATTTTTCGTTTACTCCCAAATTTCATGTAAGTCATGGGGTTCTTATTGCCTGATGTACGTATTTACTCTTCTTTCATAAGTTCTCTCGAGATCATGATTGGTTCACTGCAATGTTCGACGCCGTTACTTCTCACCATGTTGATAATGTGCCTCGATATCTATCGGAAACCTCATCTGTGCGAGACTCGTCCATCATCGAAGTCATGACATTTGATGAATACAACAAACTCTCAACGACTGAGATCCTGTTGAAACTCAAATATCAAAATCTTGTTCTGGTTGGTGCGACGGTCCCTGATCGTAAATTTGATGAGGATACATTGAGCTTGCTTGGCTCTCTCAAAGCTTCTATCAACATTCATGGTTTGTTTTTGTCTCTTGAACCATTCATTATGGTAACGTTCATATTTTAGATTTGAGTTTAGACCTTAGTGGACCAGATTGTGTAAAACGCGGCTCTCCTTTAGATCTCCTGAAAACCCTTGATCAACCTCATCCAAAGGCCTTATCTGGTTTAAATTTTCCGCTTTGTCATGATCCATTCCTCCTTCAGAACTTTTCGACTGATAGTTATGCTTGGTCCGAAGCTCAAGGAAGAGGTTTTTGCAAGAGCTTGCAACCTTATCCAATTCCAGAGATGAGATGGGGATTGGGGTCTACTGCTTCGACGTATCATTACTTTCATGTCGATGCTAACGGTTACGGTACCTTCTTGACTGTCGACCATGGCTGTAAATTGTGGTTTTTAGCTGCACCAAAATCATGAGACTACTCCGAGTTTGCCGGAATCGATGTTTATACGAACGATTTTGAGAGTGATGAACCTAACTCTGAACTTTGGGATTTGGAGCTTGTGGTCCTATGTCCTGGCATGAAATTGTTTGTGTTCTACGAATGCCTCGTATTCCTTTGTTTAATGTTATTTTCAGAATAATGCGTCCTAACCAACCACATGCCGTGTGCACACCTGTGAATACTGTTTGTCAAGGAGGCCACTTCTACGCTACTTCAACTCTGAGTGATTCTTTTGCTGGAATCTATCACACTTTTGTAGCTGGGTCTCTTTTAACAAACACAGATCATGGACCTGCATCCAGAGCAATTCTAATGCGTATGTTGACCATGTACGTGAGAAATCTGGTGGATTACGTGCCTCGTCCGTTATGTACGTGGTTCATTTGGATTTCCTGGTATTCTTTTCATTTGTGTACAGCCAGAGACTTTTCACATACACCTGATGTCTTGACTTGGGATGGTCTGGTCCAAATATTTTGCTTATGCAATTTTTTCGAACTCTATGGCATAATTCAGGGCCTTCTATATCAAGATCCTCCGAATGTTCAGGAACTCAAATGTGCTATCAAGAACAGACAACGTGCAAGATCTCTCATTCACTGGTTTTTCTCAAATCATTCCCTGACTCCAATTGATGGCGGTTCTCCTATTTCGGGTTTAGATGCTCTTGACACTGTTTATTCGAGATTTTTGGGTCATCAAGCCAAACTTCTTGTTGTTTACAAATGCGAAGCTTTTGAAGCAGGTTTGGATGGGGAGCTCACTGTTAGTGTTGATCAAGTCAAATCTGCTGTGAATGATTGTCTGCGGGATGGTTTTGCTTGGAAAGCATATCTTCGTTCCACAATATCATCAGAGAACCGTTCATTTCTTTGGTTCGAGCAGAGGTACTCTGTTACTCGTGTGCCTCCAGTAAAATTTGGTGCGTCGTCATCAATGTCACCCTCCTTATCTTAACAATTTTCTTCACATTGTCGATATTCATAGATTTTGATTACTTAGATGGAGTGACACATGCTGATGCTGTTATCGCAAAACACCTGAAATTGGCTTCTACATCAAAGGCCACATCCTCCAGGTCTGCCTCTCTCGCTCTCGTTACCTCCAACTCTTCAAAGAAACGGTCCTCTCTGGGTATGGATGATAGTTTTGTTAGAGTTGTGGACCAAGCATCAAAACGTCTCCGCTCATTTTAGACCTATGTAATTAATCTTAACATCGTAACATATGTCCTACTTCCATTTTTCTCTTCCGCTTTCCAATGATTGCTTTTTCAACTCAAAACTTGCGTAATGGGTATCGAATTAGCCGTTGAATTATTTACTTACATGTAGTTGTGTTTGGTTATGTAACTCTCGTTTAATGGATTGGTTGACATCCTCTATCCTCTCATTTTACATCGCCAACCATAAGAATGTGTCCTTCCTTTATCTATATGGCATTCTATATACTTTGCTTTGCCTCTTTGGCGTCGTTTCCTACGACCCTTCCTTTGTCCGGATGTATCCCAAGGTGCGTGTTTCTTGCTTCATGTGTAGATGTCATATTGCTCAATCGTAAATACGTTAGTCTTCATGTGTCCGTTTCCCCTTATGTAGGGTCCTGTCCGGATCCTTCATTGGAGATAATGACACCGTTGTTTGAACACGATGTCGACTCAACTCTCGTGTTTGCCCCATATCGCAGCGCCTGCAGTGAGTGGTTTTTGCGAGATTCGCAGACGGTTGATGGCCGTTGTCCCGTATCCTTGGTGCAATGCTCTACATATTATGACCTAGAACAATGTTCTGCCCACACCCTATGTTGTTTGTCGGTATATCACTATCGTCTTGATATTCTTCTTCCCTGTTGTTTTGCTTGTAAGCCCTCTCGTTTAAGTCCTTTGTTTGGAGATTCTAAACTTTTTACATATGTTTCTACTGTGAGTTTGATACCGCCCCGTAAATGGTCTCTTAGCCGTCAAGTTTCTTCTACATTTTCTGCTTTTATTCTGCCTTTTCGTGTTCTGCATGCTGAAATCTTACGATTCAATCTCATTCAAATTCTTAAAAGACAAATCGGTTGCTTCCCTCCGTGGATCAGCGCGTTGGGTTCCCCTGTATTGCGTCCCATCAGCATTGTAGTCAATCTATGCTCACTTGGTATGGCTCGTACCTCTATGCCTAAACACGAGTATATCCGCGCCTTTCGAGACGTTTTATGTGGTTTCTCTTGTCACTTGCGTGGTCATTCTTGTCATTCTGGGGATGTGGTCTCACATATACTTCTAGGTGTTAGGCTTCCCAGGGACATACCAGACCTGTCATTTTTAGCCACTCTATCTACAACTTTATCTACCCTATATGTGGCTCTTGAAAGGTTAATTGTGTACATTCAGCCAAGATACGTTCTTTCCTCTCATTATCAACATCCTGCAGTCGTTCCCAAGTTGTTCTTTGGTCCCTCTCCATCTCACTATACTTTTTCTCCTGAAATTTCTTCAGAATCGCGCCATGTGCAACAAATTGGAGGCGGTCTTTCCTACACTTTTGCTCCAGACGATGTTGATCCGTATCTAATTGCGACTGGGACAAATATCTCTTCCGACTTGTCTTATAAATTTGTTGCTCATGTTGATTCCGTTGATCTTCTTTCTTATCCTGTTGACAAGGGCTTTGTCCATGCCAAGGTTCCTGTAGCCAATCTGGTTCATCATTTGACTGTTCCTCAAATACGATTGGTAGCAAAACACCATTCCATTAAGGTTTATCCTGAAGTTCGTAGAATTAATATGACTGATCTTTTCATGCTTCATAGTTGTTCTAAGTGCACTACATCGTTTTCGGTTTTTTGGCCTACACAGAGCCGTCGTGTGAAGGATCGAGAGAGGAAAATTACGTTCCGAAAGAACTTGAACACCTCTATACCAATGTCCCCCAATATTGTTCTTGAGGCCGATTGTGACAGAAGGCAACCTGAGGTTAAGTTTCCTCCTCCTCCTCTCAGCCAGAATCTTGTTCAGAACGTTATCAGATCGTTTTGTCGAGATACTGCTCCTTCATTCATTGAAGAGGCTGGTTGTGCCGTTTGTGGTATGCTCCGTCCTGTGTCCGAAATGAGACCTTTGAAGAGTAGCAAAGGTTTGTTGAATATTCTTATAGCTCCGGGTGTGACACGTAAAGAGAGAAAATCATCTAAAGATCCTATAAAAGACATTGAAGGCCCAGTGTTGGATCATTCCTGTAATAGCATTTGTTCATCTTGTCGGTCAAGTATACTAAACGGTAAGGTTCCTACAAATGCCCTGGCAAGAAGTATGTGGGTTGGGCCTGTTCACGAAGTTCTTAAATCACTAAACTTTGTTGAACAGCTTCTTGTTGCTCGAGTCAGACGCTCTCTTTGTTACGCTCATGTTGCGGCTTCTGGTCTACATCACATGAAAGCCCATGTCATAGCGTTTGAGTCTCCTGTGCAGAAGGTTTATGACACTCTACCTCCTCCTAAGAGTGATATTGATGACGTCCTTGCTATATTGTTTACAGGCCCATGCAAACCTACACCTGAAGATCTTAAAAGGACTCCTCTTCTTGTAAGAAGGAAATTTGTTGGACAAGCTCTTGAATGGCTTAAATTAAATCATTATGATTATCAGGACATTACCATATCTTACTCTAATCTTGCTGGCTATTCTGATAATGAACCTCCTGTGTCTATTGTTTACCGTGAACAAGGGGAACATGCTTCCACAGTCACACCAAGTGTCTTTCACGTTGATGGGGAGGAAGGCATTGTTAATGGAGATTGTCCCTTCATTGTACACGGTTTAGTTGGAGAAGATCTCGATAATAAATCGACTGAAGAGCTCAAAGGCATTGCCTTGAAGCATTGGGAATCTGGTGGGAAGTCTCTTAGAGTTGGTCATTCAAATGTTCCAAAAAACTCATTCGGTGATCCCAATTTATATCCCCAGATGTTTCCTTGGCTGTTCCCTTATGGCCTTGGAGGTGTTGGTGCGTCTAGTTCAGGAATTTCCACGAAAACTCACAAAGCTAATCTTTTAATGTACCATGACAAACATTTCCAGACAGACCCTGGTTTCCCCTTTACAGCGTTCAGTCACGAACAAGTAAAAGCTGCAACTACTGGTGGCTTTCTAGCCATTGACAAAAGTGGATTTCATGACATTTCTCAGCGTCTAATGTCCGTCAACCAATCTGTATTGTCTGATCTTGCCAATCGTTTAGCCAAAGGTGATGTTGTCGTTCCAGAAACTGCAGATGAAAAACTTTGTTATCAGATTATAAAAGACCTCGATTGTATCGCAGGTAAGGTTGAAGGTTCCATTACAAGTAAAAAATATATGAACAACGAAATTTGGTCTTTAGTCGCCAATAAAGGTGCTCCTTCATGGTATATCACGTTACCTCCTGCTGATATCAAACATCCAATATGTATTTACTTTGCTGGTTCTGACCTTGAGTTTAAACCTGATATGCTTGTCTCGAAGGATGAAGCTTTCCGCTTGATAGCTAAAAATCCTGTGGTGGGTGCACGTTTCTTCCATCTTATGATCTCTTCATTCATAAAAAATGTGCTAGGTGTTGACTCCGGTCATCCTGGTCTTTATGGTGATACTGCCGCCTATTATGGCACTGTCGAACAACAGGGTCGGTTGACTCTTCATTTACACATGTTGTTGTGGATTGCGGGTGGAGTTACTCCCGAAGAAGCAAGGCAGAGAATCATGGATCCACATTCTTGTTTTCAGAAAGAACTTGTTGAATATTTGGAGGCTGCTCACCGCGGTGACTTTTTCAATGGCAACGAAGAACATGTCAAGGATACAATTGAGAAGTTGTCAAACGAACCAGACTACGTAGATCCTACACGCTCCCTTCCAAAGCCTCCTCCAGAGAATTTCTCGTGTGATTGTTCTGCGTGTAAACATTGTCTGGCTCAGGAATCTTGGTGGGATTACTTTCGAACCGTAGTTGATGACTTGGTGTACCGTTCTAATAGACATATATGTATCAGTACAAGAAATAAAGATGGCTCTCGCAAAAAAAACAAGGAATACGAAGGGTGTTTGAACCGCGGCTACTGTAAAGGTCGGTTTCCGCGACCTCTATACAAACAAACCGAAGTAGATCCTGCCACTGGAGCTTTGAACATGAGAAAATCCGAACCCAATATAAACACGTTCACTGCAGCCCTTACCTATCTTTTTAGATGCAATACTGATGTGACAAGCTTGCGATCAGGAACAGCTGTGAAAGCTGTGTTACGATATGTTACCAAATACGTTACAAAACCTACTTTGAAAACGTCCTCTATCTTTGAAGCGATTACTTCTGTATTCGAAAAGAATGCAGATCTGGTTCAAGGACCACTTCCTGATCGAGACAAAGCAAGATCTCTAATGACAAAGGCCGTTAATGTCCTCAGTGCAAAGTCTGAAATGGGATCTCCCATGATTTGCATGTATCTTCTTGGAAATCCAGATCATTATACTGACTATTCTTTCAACAATCTATATTGGCCTTCTTTCGTTAAAGAAGTCAAGCAATCTTGCCTTGAATCTACTGATCCTGCTGACTCCAAAGCCTCTATCACTCATTCTGAACTTTCTTCTTCAGATAAGATAACCATTATCAATCGCAAAGGTCGCATTGTAGGCCTTTCACCTGTATTGGACTATATTTACCGCGCTCCTGAACTGGAAAACATGTCAGTATATGAATGGTCATGTAGATGTAAACGTATCAAATTAAACGAGAGTGTTTCCTCTCGGGCATCAGGTAAAGAATCCTCCATTGTGATGTTTACTAAAGGACATCCCCTCCGGGATACACATGCTACCTTTGTTTATCCCCCCTTTCACAAGCGTGTTGCTAACATGATAAGCAGCCTCCCCCGAAAGGACAAGGGTGACAGAGAATTCTATTGTTTAACGATGCTTACTTTATTCAAACCTTGGAGATCAGGCCGTGATCTCAAACCTATCACTAGTTCGTGGGAGATTGCTTTCAATTCGTACGGTTTTTCACCTGGTCATGTTACGGTAATGAAAAACATGAATATCAGATATGAATGTCTTGATGCTCGAGATGATTTCTACTCACAGAGACGGGGTAGTGCTGACTTTCTCCCAACAATCAAAGAGGATGCGTTTGCAGACATAAATCAATTTATGAATCTCGATGTAGACGGTCAATATAGCGCTGAGGACTGTGGTATTGTGGAACCTGTGTTGGAAAACCTTGGCCGAAAGGAATTAACCAGACGAAACAACATGGCCGAGGTAAAAATGGTTCTGCAAGAATCAGGTTGGTCAGATCCAATCTTGTCTGTTGGAGATGTTTCTCCATGTATGCCTGAAATTGAGCGTTCAATGTCTAGTATACATTGGAAAGCCGCTGTCAACCAGAAACGGAGTGAAATTCTCGACGAAAGATCGAAGCGTAACCATTGACCTGTTCGTCCTAGTCACTCTTCATCTTATGAAGGCTGTGGCGTCGTAGACGTTGTGGACAAAGATTACCTTGAGAATAGTTATCATTCAGAAAGATGGGAGCCCGTTATTAGCGATATCGCGTTGAATTATCACCTAAATGAGGATCAAACTCGTGCTTTCAGAATCGTCGCAAATCATTCAGCTTCTTCTTCCCCAACTCCTTTGAGAATGTATATGGGTGGTATGGGGGGGACTGGTAAGACACAAGTCCTGAAAGCTTTGATTGAATATTTCCAGTGACGAGATGAAGCGTACAGACTTGCCCTCCTTGCCCCTACCGGTACCACTGCTTCTTTGATCGGCGGTTCAACGTACCATTATCTTTTAGGTATTTCTGATCTTAATGAAACTTCTAAATCTCGTATGGCTGAAATTATATCTAGGATGTCTGGAGTTGACTATATATTTCTGGATGAAGTGTCTATGCTATCGTGTCGTGACTTATACAAGATTTCAGCTAGACTCGCTCAGATAACTGGCAAGCTTGACGAACCTTTCGGAGGTGTCAATATTGTATTTGCGGGAGATTTCGCTCAACTACCTCCTGTTATGGGAAAGGAGGGAGCTGCACTTTATAGTCGATCCGTTGGTAGGAGGGCCACTACTCTGAAAGAACAAGAGTCGTCAATAGGAAAAGCTCTTTGGCATCAGGTGACCACTGTTGTCATTCTACGCCAAAACATGCATCAACGTTTTCAAACTAAAGCCGATGCTGCTCTCAGAACTTGTCTCGAGAACATGCGTTACAAGGCGTGCACTCCTAGAGATCTTATGTTTCTGGATTCCAAGAAATCAAGTTCACTCCATGGTCACGCACACATTTCAGACCCTATATTCAGAAATGAAAGTATAATCACTGCTCTGAACGCACAAAAAGATGCTATCAATGAATTGGGCTCCGAAAGGTTCGCTAAGGAAACAAACCAGGTGCTTCATCATTTTTACGCGGAAGATTCACCTTCGACCTTTGCAGATGACGATAAAAGAAGCGGAAAACGGCCACGAAAATGCGACACTAAACTTTTTTCGAGTTCTTTCCAAAAAATTTTGTGGAATCAACCTCCCTCCTCTACTGATAAAAACATTGCTGGTAAATTAACACTATGTGTCGGAATACCTGTTATCATACGCCATAATGCAGCAACAGAACTATGTATTACTAATGGCCAAGAGGCTACTGTACATGCATGGCAGTCATGCACGGGATCAAAAGGCCAGCGGGTACTTGATGTGCTCTTTGTGAAATTGAAAAATCCTCCTCAGCCTGTTCATCTTGATGGCCTACCTGAGAATGTAGTACCTCTAGTACGGAACACAGTGCGTGTTAAATGTGATCTCCCTGACGATAGATCAATAACTTTCAATCGGTCTCAAGTCGAAGTTCTCCTTAATTTTTCTATGACAGACTACGCGTCTCAAGGTAAGACTCGTCCCATAAATCCTGTTGATCTTTCCAACTGCGCTTCACATCAAGCATATTACACTGCTTTGTCAAGGAGTGCATCTGCGTCAGGCACATTAATTCTGAATAAATACAACAAGGATCTCATAACTGGTGGTGCGTCAGGTGCTCTACGTCAGGAATTCAGAGAATTGGAACTTCTTGATCAAATAACTTGCCTTAGATATCTTAAACAACTTCCACCTGGTGTGCACCTAGGTGGCCATAGAAATGCGATTATCGCTTCATTCAGGAATCAAATGGCTGCTAATTACCATCCTCCCCATCTACATCATTCTCTTAGATGGTCGTCTGATGACCCCTTTGATAGCGATACGACTGAATACCTATCATGGGGTCTAGTAGATAAGAACAACCTTCGAATTTTGCCATCCGAATCAACGTTTGTTCCCGCCCAAGGTGCAGCTCCACCATCTGATAATGCGCTGCCCAAAAGGAAGGTATTGAAAAATCAACCACATGACTTGACCCCCTGCATGAACCAATCTCCACGTGTACCTTATGGTCTAGACTGGCATACGAACAGTTGTGCCTATGACTCTTTCCTTTCAATTTTATATAATCTATGGGCTTCTTCACCTACTTATTGGTCGCCCAGATTGCACGAAGTTGGTGTGTGTGGTGGCTCGCGCGTAGTCGATGACTTTGAACAGATTATGCTAGGTGGATTAACTCTAGAAGATGTTCGTGAACGTTTAAGATCCAGATTATTTTCTGAGCATCCCGCGTTGTTTCCCAGAGGTGAATACACGAGCATTCATTCTCTGATTGACCACCTCCTTAGCACAGAATATTCCCTCGTCGAATCCCGTATCGTTTGCATACAAAAGCACAGTGTCTCTCGAATGGCTATGCGAAGCCATCATTGTCAGATGATAATTTTGGGTCCTGACATGCCTACCTTGCAGGAACACGTCAACAATCTTCGCGTTGAGACTGAATCTCAATGTTCAGTTTGCAATACTAAATTGTATCGACGTTTCGTATTTGTAAGAGCTCCTCCTCTCTTGGTGCTTGACCTATCCACCATTAACACACTAATAAACCCTGAGTCAGAAACGGATCCACTGTTAATTATAAATTAATAGGTGTCATATACTACTCAGATCACCATTTTACAGCACGGATAATCACAGATGACAAGGTGTGGTTCCATGATGGTCTACGTTACGGGCGCACAGTTATCAAGGAACGTGAAGACCTAGAAACACTCGACTTGATCCACTGTCATAACAAAACAGCATCTGTCGCATTATACGCTTGTCTTTCGTAATGATATGATACTTGTGCTTAGCTGCCGAAGGGTTAAATTCATTCTCTAACAACTACCAACTCATCTTACGCTTCCGTGTCATGTCATTCATAATACTCCACTCTTGCCTTTTTGGACGTACTTAATGAGGTGTCACTACGCTTATTACTACCCTTGTCCGCGGTTTTACTGCTACGTGCGTGTTACAAATACCAACTTTCAAGGCTATACTCCTCCTCCATTTGATGTCTCCCTTTGACAGCATTGGTCTTAACAGCTCCAACAAGTTCTGTTTGGTTCTTTGGCTGAGCTCCTCGGGCGCAGGTCCTCTTCTTTGTGCCCCGTTTTATGAATTCAACACCAGAAAGGGTGGGGCCTGAGTGATGCCGACATGCGTTCTGTGGTAAGTTTTAATGCATGCAAACGATATTGTTAGCTGTTCCCATGTTGATCCACACACCAAATCCCCGTAGGAACATGCGCATTTTGTGGCATGCATATGGGTATTCGCTCCATAAGATGGTGTGGTGCGTGTGGCACAATTGCGTATTGCGTATGTTCTGTCCCCGATGCATTACCCTGTACTGATTTACAATAAAGAATGCCGCCTGTCAATTGGAAGATTGGAAATTACACAAAACCGAATGTCCTTCTGCTTCAAAGAGTCACCCTTTGAACGCAAACTCATGATTCGATGGTTTCAGATATACAGTACTCACATCCTCAACCTATTCCAAACCTTTCTTGGTCTCAACAACACTTTGAACGGACCAATCGAGAACAATTCCACGTTTCGAGACTTGAGATTGGGTAGATGGATGTCAATCAAGAGAGACGATTCAAAAGATGATTTGCCTTCTTTCAACGAAGCGACGCGGGTGTCCAATGTCGACGTTCTTTCTGGTACTTCCATTATCACGTACGTTCCGGACTTGCGACTCAACGATAGCTGAAAAGCGACGCGGGTGTCCAATCTCGACGTTCTTTCTGGTACTTCCATTATCACGTACGTTCCGGACTTGCGACTCAACGATAGCTGAAACATATCCGAGGTTATCGAAAGGTCTATTGTTCTCGAACAGCTCTTGCTCTGCAATGCTATCCCCGTTCATTTAGCCTTATCCGAACAAAGGAGTGGAGAGGGCCTACCCCAAGGATTTCGGGTCGAAGATGCAGAAACGTTGTTTGAATGTCATAGAAGGCATGACGATAACTATCGCATAGTAAAAAAGACAAACCAAGAACGAAATTTAAATACCTACGACTACGTTGCACAGTAATTTATTATTTCATATTCGTTGTCTAATCACATTTCTTATCAATCAATTCCTGCAATATTTTCGGCCTCTCAACGACTACGGTGTATGTAAACAGACCGTATTTTCCTGAATTGAGTGCACGCAAAAATTGGCACGATAAAGGAAACATACACAAAAGACTTTGCAAAAACAATTAGAGCACCAAAGTACATGGTCGATTTCCATCTTCAAGCAACAAGCTCCACAAGAGGGATACCTCGCAATCTATTTCATTTAACGGAAGAGATTCGTACCCCTCTGTTTCATAGTCTGATACGGACATCGTTAATCGAAAGTCTTGAAGGTTTGTATGGTGGGCCTTGAATAATTCGTCTTCTGTGGCTCGTAACCGTGCTTCTACATTGATGTACGTTGATAAGGATTCTCAGCTTCACATTCCAACTGTTACTAAAAGAGACCACTTGTCTTCTGAATCAAAACCCTTCTCTTCTGTATAAATTCCTTGCTCCTCGACGGTGTGTCGTAGTTATCCACCTACTCTTCGAACATTCGACGACCATGCCTCCGCCTATCGGTATCCCAAAACTCCCTGAGAATTATACCCTTGTGTCCTGGTTATCTAGCTCTGGTGCAGGCCGACGCTTATGCGAAACTGCTCTTGGTATTATGACGACTAAAGGTTGGAACGACCTGGATATGTGGGATGTGGTACGCGCCTATTCATCTGAAATTCGCCCTCACTCTTCAATGTGTCCATCTCAGATACCCAAAGAATTCTGCGGGTTCTGTGGGACGCCTTTGGGCAAGAAACAAATGAGGTGGTGCGGACGATGTGGAGCTTCGGCTTACTGTGTAAGTGGCTTGTTTCCCAAATATTGACCTCAATCAATTATTCATTGTTACTCCTTCTTTCTTCAGAATAGAGAATGTCAGGCCTCTCATTGGATGACCGCTCATAAATCATCTTGCAAACTCGTCGACAGAAATGGTACCAGTGACACCATGCGCCTCATGTTACGTTGGTCCCAAGTGTACGGCTCGCACGTTGCCAACATGTATCACGCGATTCTTGGCCTTAATCGTACCCAACCTCGTGCACTCCAGCATCTTCTCGCATCCAAGTCCCGCCTTCTAATTGTTTTCACGAACAAGGGACACCTCCATAATAGATCTACTTACCGCGATCTGGAGGTCATTGCGTGGGCGAAGGTTGACAGCACTCAACCGATTTTGGGCAACAGTAGTGATCTTCCTTCCGAAGTAGCAACAGCTAGGAAGAACCTGGAAAAAGCTCATCATACCCATGAAAAATACGATCTTTTATATGGCACATTCATCACTACCTTCTTACCAGACGTTTCCTCGTCGAACACCGATATCGCTGCCAACCTTGAACAAAGTGCGGGAGTTGTGCAGTCCTTTGTTTGTAATGGTGTGCCTCTCGAAATCGCTAACTTGGATGAGCCGTGCAGTGTAGGGTTGCTTCCCAATTTCACATCACGCGACGCAGAGGCTCTATTTATAGCTCATTCAAGTGACGAGGAGTAGAAAGATGCACAAAGAGCAGCGAGGAACAGGCAACAGTAATCTTTATTTCTTGCGTAGCGTATGATTCATTAGCCTTACTGTCAAACCAAATCAACAGCCTGCAGCATGTTTGTGTTCAATCAATTCAAAGATGCATGTTTGCAACCCGCCTTATAAGTTACACATAGTCAAGGTGCATGTGTGTTGCTTATGCAATTCGCCAACTTTCCTGTGTATTTGACAGCTACTTATACACGTGAAGTTCACACCAACAAACTGATTGTGATTCTGACATTATGAAAACACAGAAAACACGTTGGAAATGTACCAGAAATGTAATACCGATTTTATTAAGTACGATTATCTGCTACTATGACAGTAAGTAACTTCAATAGCATCTCAACAGACACCTGAGCAAAATCATTTGGAAAATCTAATGCCGCCATTACCATTTCCCAATGCACCGTATTGCTATAACGAAGAACGACTGGAATCATAGGTATGTCCTCCTTCGTAAAAGACGTTTTAAACTTGTAGAGCTCGTCAAGCCTATTGGAGGCAACAAAGTCGTGAACGTCCCCAAAGTCCATGCTGTCGACAACTAAATCTCGGTCATGCAGTGTATATTGTGTGGATATGGTTGCCCTCATTGTCACAATGACAACCGTCCTGTCCAAACTCGTGCCTTGACGCTGGGGTACTCCCTCGTACACGTTTAACATCTTGTATATGATGGCACCCAACAATCGTCCATGTTTATGATACCACGCCATCATAGCAGCTACCTGAGGTGTCATGGACCGTGCTAAAATACACCCGTTCGTGTTTTTAAGGTGAGCCTCTAAACATTTATGACTCTGCACAACACATTAACGTGAGTTCGGATGTTATGGTCTCACTCACGCAACAAGCCTTTCGACGACAATGAGGACACCATTCCAGATTGGCTGGATCCTGTTGGACACCACATTCGGTGCATGTTAATGGCGCCTTCACCTGGATGAATTCAATTTATCGTCACATATGAAAACCGATTTGTGATTTCTTACCCATTGAATGATCGCTCCACACGGTTCTCCTACAACCCCAACGTAAACCGCTGTCAAGGACATGTGTGTTAGTTTTACTTCGAGCTTTTGCCTGGTTTCCTTATATCTGAAGATGTCCAGATCACGGGCACAAACCAACACTCACACGTAAGACGAACTTAGAAGACACGTCGTTTTATTAACTTAGAAGACCCTCTCCAACACATATGATCCTTCTGGAATCTTCTTCCTTGGTTTCCATCCTACCGCTTCATCTGTTTGTATCCGTCCCCTTGCTACTTCTATTTGTCATGCAATTCTGACTGCGAAACCAGGATGTCTGGATGCGTAGATGGTGTCAGGGCAACACTGACATTCGCACGTAACACGAACACAGTACACCCGTCTTCTTATCAACTTCGACCTGAGCCCTCGAACGCTTATGATCTATCCGGTCCAGTGTCTTCCTCCACAGCAACATCGTTGGCTTCAGGTGCACTTCATAACACACTGACACCAATAATCACGTAACCCAAAGTCATGACGTACGTCGTCTTGTCAATGCCAATCAAATTTTCTCCCTCACGTTTCCACTTAACTATTTGAACGTTCAAATCAGACTAGTTAACACTCGTCTTTCAACTCGGACCTCCCTGCTTGCTGTCATGCTCGACAAATCTAATATCGAAGCGTGGCTTTCCCTTTGCCACGCAGGAACGTTACTTGGTCAAACTGTATTTGCTATCAGAGTCAGAAAACAATGGAACAACAAAGACGCATGGGAAATCGTAAGTGATCATGTTACGTTGTGCAATCCTTTGCCCTTGTCATGTCGGTATGCCGTCAAACTTTTCTCCCTTGGATGCGCAGATTATGCTGGAAGCACATATGTGTGAGGAGGGCAGAAGATCAGAGTTGAGGTTGGCAAGAAAATTACAAAGACAATTTGACAGTTAGTTTTGCGATAAACAATATGAACTAGATCTCGGACATGCCGTGCCCTGCAACGGCCCATACTAGCACGTCAAGTTAGAGCAAGTCAGGTGGAGGACAGAGATTGATGTTGAGTCGAGAAAAAGTTTTGTTTAACGCCGGAGATCGAGTATATCATATTCGTAATTTCGGTCCGCCTGGACCGAGATAGCACAAGAGGCCTAAACTTGGCTCGGGCCATGGCTGGAGGTATTATACTTGGATATCATGTGGCACAAATTCGA
>JAGGAW010025854.1:0-24032 GCA_017657375.1 Termitomyces sp. T27 | reverse complement strand
GGCTGGGGTGGGAGCGAGAGGGGCGGCTCGGTGGGTGTAGTCGGGCTTGTGCGTGGGTGAGAGGGCGCCCATGGCGATGGAGAGGGCGCGGTAGATCGAGTAGGAGCCCGAGTGCGCGCCGATGGCGTTGCACGCTCTGAGGGAACCAGGGAGGCGCGAGCAGATGATAGGGCCGCGTGTCTGCGGGTCGGGGGCGCCCCAGTGCAGTGAGTAGGGGGCGATGCCGTGTTGATTGGGGTAGGCTGGGGAAATAGGGATTAAGCTGGATCATAGGGAGGGATAAGGAACATACTGGTGAGATTGACGCAGCCGGAGTAGAGCAGCTTTTTGCGCTTCTTGTCGGTTGTACGGCGCGGGGGAGAGCCGATGAGGGCTCGGCGGACGCGAGGGTGGCTTTGGTGCTAATTGGGCTCGAGATGGATGAGATACTGTCCTTTGAAGGATTGCGGGAGTGCATGGGCTCCAGAGGCGCTGTGCCCTTGTTGGATATTGTGTCGAGCTGAATCCGGGAGCATTAGTTCTGAGGTCAGATGTGCAGTGGATGAAGAGTACCTTGGCTTGCATAGTCTGCTGCTGAATCTGCAGCGTGTTGAGCTGCGCGAGGATTTGCGTTAGAACATGGCGACGGTTGGTGACTGGGAGAGATAGGAAGAAAGACAAGTGAGAATATGGGGAAAGGGTTTATATAGGGGCATTGGGTGGAATGTGGGGAGGATCCATGGCATGTGGTCAGACACGACCAATGACATCACGGAATCTAATCGTCTTCTTATCTAGAATTGCAGCGCTTTCCCAAAATAATGGCATTGGCCAGTTTTTTCTTGACGTCCGGATTTCCTTCTTAGGTGGAGTAATTTCCTTTTCGGTTTTGAGTGTTTCAGCTTTGTCATCGAAAAAGACCGATCCAGAAAAGGAAATCGTCGAAATCCGCCTTTTCGAAAAAATCAGGTGATGTCATTATTTTCGGAAAGCGCTGTAATGACAGCTGGGACTACGTGCAGCTGCCGGCTAGTCCCAGCGAAAGATAAGGCAGGGCGGGACTCGGATCTGCTGACTGCGGTATTTCCTATTTGAGCCTTTTTGGACGGTTGGCACAAGTGACTGAGACTTTTGTCTTCCTCACCTGCGCCTTTCATCTTGTCATATCAAATCGCGCCTCAGCTTGCTAATGCCGGGGTTCCCGGTCCTCTCAACGATGATTTTGATTTTACCGACCAACTCTACGTTCTGGCTGCAGTTCCCTGTAGTGATCTCTCCCTTAAAATCATGATTGCTTGAAACAGTGGTATTGAAAAATTTAATGATGAAAGCATGGCCCAGACTGTTCTCGCTTGAGACACTCCAGCACCTTGTCCTGATGACTTGGATGTCAGACTGCCCCTCAAGGCCCCCTATTTGTACACTGAGGAAGAAATTGATTCTCTTGTCCAAAGCCCTGAGTATTGCAAAATTGTGGGGCCTCTGCACCCTTCTCTCATGGCAGAACTGGTGGTTATGCAGGCTGAGGCCAAGGAGTGGCAAGCTGAGCAAGCATGCCAGGCTAGAGAAACTGAGGAGGAAGATCACCAAATTAGGAAGAAGTGGCTCAATTCAGTAAGTATGACCAATGCTAAAGATAGCGCCCTTGGCCAGACTGTCCGTGCTTCTATTCCCACCATCTACATGGTTAACATAGCCAACCACATGATTCCTCCCCTCAATTTTTTCACAAATGAGAACATTGATCTAGTCAATACTAGTTCTCCTTCAGTTCTCATGAACACTTGCCGACCTTATGCTGTGGAGAACGTGCCTGAGAAGGTTCTAGTTTTGGATTTGCCCAAGATGATCCAGGCTTGGGGGGATGATGACAAGGCCTCGTCGTTGTTTCCTTTCCTTTCTTCCTTCATGCTCTCCAGGAAGTATCTCAAGCCCCATCTGACCCTTACCCAACTTCTGGACTGCCTACTTCCACTTCTACAAGCTACATTATTGAGTTCAAGAGGCATTGTGATTTTTTCAAGCAGCTAAAGAACTTTGAGAAGACTTTCCCAATTTGGTATAAATTTGAGTGTGAGGCTCATCATGATATGCTCATGAGGAACATTGTCTTTTCTTGGAACTGTTATGCTACTCGAGTGGAAAGTATTATTGAGTCCCACAATGCTGCTGTCCAGACTTTTAGTAATGTGATCTGGCTTCCTTCAGATGGATCACCCTCCAAACTTCCCCGTTATGGCAGTTCTTTGGACATCCATGCCTCATATGTGGAAAACCACACTGCTTCTCAGACCACCCTAGTAACACCACCAGCTTTGATGACAGAAAACCCTTGTTCACTTGCCTTGACAGCTACCAGATCATTCCATGCAACACTCTACCTGCTCCTGTGTCGTGGATGGCAAGTTCTGGTTCTGAGCCATTCAATCCTCTCTCACACAAACCCCTTCAATACAAAGACTTCTATGATGTCATTCATTTCCACCCTTGTTTGCATAACTCCTCTCCAATTGATGACACTCTCTTCTTATGGGTTGTGCATCCATACAACACATCTGCTTTTCAATCTATGCTTGTAAAACATAATCTTTGTGATTCCTACCCTTATCTCATCCACAATCTCACTTGCAGTTTCCCTTTGGGGCCCTTGCCAACCCTTTTCCACTCTATCATCATTAAGAATCATCCTTCTATCCATCAATTCCCTGACATTGTCCAGGAATACATCACCACTGAGTTGGAATGTGGACAAATGTCTGGCCCTTTCTCTCTTCGTGTTGTTGAACATATTCTCCATGGTCCTGTCTTTGTTTCCCCTTTCATTGTGGCTGAACAAAACCAAGGACCCAACATGCCTCCAAAATTTTGTGTTTGCCGCAATCTGTCTAAGGATGATCCCACCTCAGGAATGCCCTCGGTCAACCACTTCATTAACATTTCTTCAACTTTTCTTATGCTAAAGCCCAGCCTTTTTCTTCATGCTCCTTAATCACTTGTGTTCCCATGAAGTTCATAACTTCCTTTCTTCAAATTCCTGTGTTCCTGTGTTCATGAGTTAACTTGCCATTTCTTGAGTTACTGAGTTCCTGTGTTCACAAGTTCTCATTCTTATTTCCTTGAGTTCCTGTGTTCATGAGTTATTGTTTCTTGGATCTGGAGTTACCAAGTTCCTTTGTTTATGAGTTCTCATTCTTAAATGCCTCTTATTTTATGCCACATGTATCTCATGACTTATCTATTCTCATCAGGTTGCTTCATATCCTCTCAGCTCTCAAGGTATATCTTTCAACATTAAATCATTCCACCATACTTGCCCTGTCCTTCTGCATCACAAGCCTTTTCTGGTTGTTGAATTTAGGGGTCTCTTTTATATTGACTACGTACACTTGTTCAGAGTCACCCCTGCTAGTAGTAACTCAGGCCAAATGGCAAACACTCTTGTTGATATTTGGCAAGCAGAAGTTCTCTCTTCTGCTTTATTCTTCAAATATGAAGACAACATCAATTGTATTCGTTTTCCCTCTCCAAAAGGCATATTCCCTGATGGAAACTTCTTCTATGATTTTGACCGTGATTCTATCATGGATCACATCTCTTCTCTCAATGTTCCATGACATCCCATGAAAACTGGTACCTCTTTCCAATTTACATTCACATTCATTGGATTTTCATGGTACCTTCCCCTTCATCATGTATCCCTTCCTGAGCCAAAACATCTAAAATATCTTCTTTGAATTGAAAGCATGCTTGACACTCATGAATTGCACCATGCAGCTTTCAAACTTCATGACATTCAATCATTACATGGCACTTTGGTTCATGTCTGTTTTGTCTTTCCCAAAGGTTCTTCACATCTTCCTGTATTCTCAAATTTCACTTGTGGTACATATCTCTTTTTCTTTTGATGTACTTCTTTTCCTCACCTGTCTTCCAGGTTATAAGGGAAATTGTTTTGTGTCCCACCATCTATCTGATTCTTTCATGAATGCTCTTTGATAGTGGAAAGCAAAACTCTCTAACCTGCTGGCTTTCTAACAACTTTACCCCATGCATGAACTGCAGGACCCTCACATTTTTGTTGATGTGCCAACCTCCTGGGGCATTGGCATTATCATTTGTGATAGCTGGTATGCTCTTCCTCTGTGCAATAATTGGAAACATCCAGGCATCGACATTTGCTGGCTGGAGTCAGTGGCCTTAGAAATTATGTTCTACTTCCTCTGTCAAATGGAGTTTCATGACTGCCACCTCTGTATCCACTCTGATAACTCAGGTGCAATTGGGGCACACACTAAAGGTCATAGTCCCTCTATTCCCATCAACCTTTGCATCCGCCATACTTTTGCTGTTCTATCAGAATGTTTTATTTACCCTTCATTCACTTACATTGCTTCCCTTGAAAATCCAGCTGATCCACTCTTGTGTGGGGAGTCGGGTCTGTCTTCTGCTCTTTTGCATCAGAAATTCAACCTTCCTGATGACATCAGTCAATGTTTTCATGCCTCCCAGTAACCGAAATTGTCAGGTAGCCCTGTGTACTACCTTTCACACCAGTGTTCCACGCCCATCTGGTGTGCAGAGGAACTATGTTCCTCCTTATATGTGTAACACCCAAATAATATCAACTTCTCCTTCTTCCCCAATCACAGTGGCTTCACTGCCTGTGCCATGCCAAATCCAAAAACTTCCTCCATACAAACATAACACTCAAATCAAATCAAAATTTCCTCTATACAAACATAACACTCAGTTCAAATCAAGCTCTCCCTCTCCCACTCATAGTACTCTAAGTAAACCACACTCCTGTCTTTGTCCCCTTGCACACACCAAAGTTGTTTGTGCCATTCATCCCCTGCACTCAGATCTCATTACTGCTACCTCTCCTCATTTGGCTGCAGTAAACCATCTCCATAGAGTCGTCCCACATAAACCTACTGTGGAAAATCAATATGCCCCTTCCCCTTTTCAGCCATAGGTTCCTGCTGACCACTGCATCCTCTTGTGGACTACACCCCACTCTCTTGCACTTCAGAAAGAGCTTCACAGCACTATACCTGATTGTCTCCACTCCAAAATCTTTGAAAACCTTCTCAATTCAGTTTCTGAGGTGACTAGAGAGTCTTATGGAGCAGGACTTTTACACTTTACACAGTTTTGTGACTGATATAATATCTCCAAATCATTATGCATGCCCACATCTCCCACCCTTCTTTCAGCTTTCATGGCTGATCCATCAGCCTTGTGACAGGTGAATGCATGTGCAATTGGATGAACGGTTTATGTCTTTGACATGCCTTCAACAGAGCAGAGTGGTTCGGTTATGACTCATGATGTCACTCAATCCAAAAAAGCATCGAGAAGGCCAGTGAATCTTTGAAACATCCTCTCTATAACCCAATCACTCACAAACACTTGTACACTTTATCTTGTAACATCAACATTTTCTCTGCCAAGGGTGCTGCTATTTGAGCAGTGGCCTTGTGTGCATTTTGGGGTTGCCACCGTCTTGGTGAACTCTTGGTGTCCAGCAAAGCGTGATTCTCTCCACAGTTGAATGTCACTTGTACCTGCAATCTAACTATGTCTATGGCTTATAGCCAGCAGGGGCAATCAATGATTTCTACTGCCTGGTGGCAACATTGCAATGCCACTTTTCCATCAATCACCTGCCTCCAAGTGCTCCTCTATTCACTTTTTTTTGTGGTCACTCATGGAATCACCTTTACAAAGATGATTTTCTAAAAATCTCTAAAAGTATTGAAACTAGCTTCTCTTATCTTCTCTTGCTGACAATGAGTATTTAGATATCTTCACTTCACTGGGCCTTGATATTGTCTACAGTCACAGTCACCATATTGGCAGTACAGTCAAACTTCTCACAACAGGTGTTCCACCAGAAATTGTGATGAAACTCGGAGGTTGGACTTCTCTTTGCTTTCTACTTTATTGGTGTTGACTCGACTTGATTGTCTCCAATACACTGGCTGCTTTGTGGAACAAGAAACGTCATTTGTTTGCAAGGAGAAACAATGTTCCTTTTAATGCTGATGACTCTTGCTTCTATTCTTGATCTCTTGTACTCTCACAATTCCTCACTACTTGGTTCCAGCACTCTTGCTTCAATTTTAGTTTCATTATTCATTACCAGTTTTAGTTCCTCCTGTACTAAATATTTGCAATGCTCATACTATTGCTTTTGAACTTCGCATAGCCCTTAAGGATGGCCATGCTGGGTGAGCTATGCTCTCCTGGGAAAGTCTCAGCCATCCTGTGAGCTCCTCCTGGTGTACTGAAATAACATCGCATACAAGGTTTTGGTTTCCTATCTCCTGATCTGCTTGTTTCCATTGTGCACCTGATCTCTTGCCAAAATAAACCAGGTTCATTTTATTCCATACCTTATTCTCTCTAATCTCTTACAACAGATCCCTGAGCACTGCCTTATTGACAGCTGGGACTATGTGCAGCTGCCAGCTAGTCTCAGCAAAAGATAAGGCAGGGCAGGACTCGGATCTGCTGACTGTGGTATTTCCTATTTGAGCCTTTTTGGATGGTTGGCACAAGTGACTGGGACTTTTGTCTTCCTCACCTGCACCTTTCATCTTTTCATACTCACCCACCCACCCTTTGACACTGGGAGAAGTCTTGGCCATCCTGTGGGCTCCTCCTGGTGTACTGAGATCACATTGTGCACAAGGTTTTGGTCTCCTGATTTGCTTGTTCCCATTGCACACCCAATCTCTCACCAAAATAAACCAGGTTCATTTTATTCCATACTTTATTCTCCCTAATCTCTTACAACAGATTCCTGAGCACTGCCTTATCAACACATGACATGCATGACTGACATGTTTCTTTTACAGTTGCATCTTCAAGATGATGTGGCTCTCACGTTGGGGTTCTGGGCAGCACCACACAGGAAGAGCCCTTTCCTCATCCACTACTTAATACTCATGCTTCTGAGTTGGACAGGTTGGAATCGTTAGCTATATTTTACTTCCAATTAATTTATCCTTGACATGTGACTCATACTGAAGACATGTATCTCTTGCCCTTTTGAAACCTACCTTTCTCTAACTTCCGATTCCATACCCCATCAGGCACCAAGACAGATCAGATTATGTAGAGGACTCTTCATGATCCATTGGTGTTTGTAGGACTCAGCATGACTTCTAAGTAACTGCTTGGAGTCATCAGGGGTATATTTCATTTATAAGGCACTGCAGTGCTGGTGTGATTGCTTGCTTATAGACCTTCCTTCTTTTGTTTCAGGACTATCAGGTTATAATGTTGAAACCATCAATCTTGGTTGCTACGCTCTCTACATGCCTGCTCACCTGCTTATATCTATGCAGATGAGGATACTTATACTGGAGGGTGAGACTCCTTTGAGACTCTTCACATACTCTGATTGGGAAGCAGCAGGGTAATTCAGAGTATTTCCAAGTATCAAATTCAAAAGATCTTCTCACTTCTCAATTTCAAGCACTTTATAACTTGTAATGGTAATGACAGAGCCAAGAAAGCAACTACAAATAAGATTGCCAATATATTAAACCACTGATGATAGGATCCAAGGTCCTGAGCTGGTATTAAAGGAGTCGAAGCATTTAAGAATGGTACTTAGAAACAGAATGTTTGTGGGATAGATAAATATAGGAAGGATATAGGTGGTCACAAGTGAGAGTATTAGCAAGGTAAAAAGCAGACTTTGTAAATTTCTGTGCATTGACAGATCCTGCCAGTGTGGTGGCATCTACTCGACACCCAGAGAACTTGACATTTGCAGTGAAATCACAGTTTTGTGCACACCTGCAACTGAAAATGGCCCATGGATTAGAGCAATTGTCAATGCAGGGTAGACAAACTGCAGAGAGTGAGCAGCAGGCAAAGTCTGGAGAAGATATACACACTGAAATGCATAGATAATGTTTCAACTACAGCACAGGTGACATGGCCAGTGAATAAAAGGCAATTGGAATGAATATTGCCACTTGTCATAGTCATCACAAGATAAAGAATCTGTAAATTAAATCATTATCTTTTGCAGGTAAGTCAATCTTTTCTGAATCCAACCTAGAGCATAGCATAGATAGCTCCAGCATCTGACAATAGATACAGGATATGCCACACTTTAGAGGACCGATTATCCATGATTTCTTATAGAAATCTGATGTGTCCTGTCATTGTGGAGGTTGATACTATGTCAGGATTGTATGTTCAGGAGATATGAGTAGGAGCATACCACAATGTCCAGTTGATAAAGAATGTTGCAACAATGTTGGTTGTGCAGGATAAACAGCTTCACCCAGCCCTGCTGAACAGAGGCTCCACCTTTTTCTCCTGCAAGGACCCCATTTGTGATACAAATGCCTTCAAAATATTACAATTAGCCAATAGTCAAGCACAAATGAAAGCAATATGAATAACAGATTGATTATATTCTCAATTGCCAAACAATGAGCAATGGAAACTTATGTTCCAGAATGGTAATTGTTTCTTCATTGTCATCCTCCATAATTGGTATGACATGGAGGATCATTGAAGTCAATTGGCATATTGACAACGTTCCATAAAAGGTCAGAACAAAACAATTTGCTCCTGTGACTTTGCTAAGAAACAGCCCCAATGGCCTCAATTCAGCTCACATTCAAGTTATGTACTGTAACCTCACAATTCTTTAGCAAATTCTTCCTTCAAAACTCTTAAAATATATATCCCACTAGGTTTCCTTCCTGGATCTTCACAGATGCAGCATTCCACAAGGTTTTAAAATCAGCCAGGAACTGCTCCATCAATCTCACTCTCTCCCTCCTGCCACATCAGTTCTGGAAACATATGTAAATCTTTTTGATCAAATTGTGCCACTTCTGACCTAATTTGCCATAAGACGAGTCCAAGAGCAAAGATGTCCCATGCTGTGCTCTGCAATAATGCTATATCATCTGCCTCACTTGCATCACTTTCTTTGAGCTCTGGTGCAATGTATTCCTTAGTATATCTGCTTATAGGGGCAATGTTAATCAGCTGGATGTGACTAGAGTGATTAAGAAGGATGTTGTTTAGTTTGACATTGCTCCAAGTGGCAGTTTCATGTAAAGTTGCTATTGCCCTTGTAGTTTCGATGGACCAGGTGTGCTTTATTGCCCATGCAAGCTTTGAGATGGCAGGAATGTCTCCAATTGCCTCTTGTACACTTGGTCCAAGCATGGTCGGCTGGAGGGCAGCACTCTTCAAGGACCAGGTAGGTTTGCCAGAGTAAAGCTTCTTCAGCACTTCAGATAGACTTCCCACAGGCAAGAAAGGCATGAGGAAGCCCCAATATAATTCACCAGTGGTGTCTGTGACAATAAACTGAGGGTGTGCAATAAACGGTGAGCAGATGGCTATGAGTTGCTCAAGCTCAAGAAGGGAAGTATCATACTTCAAAAAAGTATTACAAGTAGACCGAAGACTATGAGGATGCTTAAATGCATAATATTCCTGTATACCCTCATTGCCTATAGTGACAAGGTCAACAGCTGCACTTGACAGCTGGCAGAGTCATTGGAGCTGTGAAATAGATATTCGCAGAAAAGAGAGGGCAGATGGAATACTAGGGTAGTTCTGAGAAATTTTGAGATCAACAGGAACAACCAAGATAGAATCTTTTGTAGTCTTGAAACTGATATGTGCAATCAAAGGCAATGGTTTATTGAGGTGAAGGAGCACCTAGAAATGTGCAAACATTCAGCATCAAAGGCATTGGAGGCACAAATGATCCTATCTTGTTGTGAATAAAATCAACCCTCAAAGAAGCACATGCATGCATGGCTTTGTTCTCCTCAGAGTCCTTGATCTCTCCATTCCAGTCATATTCAACTTCAATCAGATGTCCAAAATCAAAAATGATTGGGTCAGCATCATAAGTCAAGATTGTTGCATCACAGCAGAGAGGATCCATATCATCATCAACCAACAGCCTGATAACTCAAATGCTATTCTGGGTTTCCATGTTCTGAGCAGAAGCCTGCAACTACCAGTCATCTAGGTTTCCTAATACTAAAGATCTTTTACTTTGTTTCATGCTCAAGCAGTCTGTAAGTGCACATACTTTGAGCAGTTATAACTCTATTCTTGCTATGAGGGCCATGATTGGAATCCCTGTTATCAGACATTACAGCACAATGGGGAGATTGTATAGTATTGCTTTGCTGAGGCCAAAGTGGTACAGGTGGTTGAAGAAAGTTGAAACCTTGACACTGAATATATAATGTACCTAGAAAATTCCTTGTCAGTGGGAAAGTTTGCACTTGGATTGGCATCAGAGTATACTTTGGTACAGAGTTAGCTGTTTGTTTAGGGTGGTCTCCTGAGGAAGTCAAAGAAGACCATCTTCCTTGATCAGATTGTTTAATTGTAACTGTTCATCCATTAATAGTTCTCCATGAGATCTGCTGAGTACTTACCATTTGAAATACATCACTCTCTCCCATCATGAAACAGAATTTGTCAACCCCTGATATTGCAGCTTACAACTGTTATGAGGATGTTTACATTGAGTTTGTTTATGTGACCATTGCTCACAGCCATGGAACACTCTTTGTATCTGTTTGTTGAATTGTTCATGAATTTTCATTGGCTGAAATTGTCTTGAAAAAATATTTAACTACTTTTATGGTCTTAAAATGTGTCTTGAGAGAGTTTTGCCTGTGCTCAACATCACAGCACACCAGCTAAACCAGCTAAAACCTTTTTTGAATGATCAGTAACTTGTGTTGAGGTAAAATGAATATCCATTTTACTCAACTTATTGTGCTTTTCCTCATTCTCCACCTCCTGATAGGAACACCAGATTTCCTTGTGCTGTATGATTATGCTGTGTACTCGGTTTGTGTGAGGTTGCTTTCTCTTGATAGATCTCCATTTGTTGTTGCTTCAACAATTCCACCTAGCTCTATATTCTCTGTGTATTTAAGGACATCTAACATGTGAACCTTACTTCAGATGCCTAACATGTATGTCTGGTACATAGCTCCTGCTGGATTTATACAATGTTAGGCCAAATAATTCTCTCTGAATAAGCTTTGGATGCAGAGCACCTGCTGTTATCCAATTTAAGCACTGCCAGACCTTGTTGCCATAGCAATCACATGTACATCTTCTGGTGGGAAGCACCATGCCCTCATGTTTTTCCAATGACAGTGAGAAAACCAGTGCATATTTGAACATTGGAAAGCAGTTTATCAGTGCCTGCACTTTTATTGCATGTTACTTTCTGTGATGCTTAGATCATTGCCTACAGATGTATCAACAATCCCACATTGAATGCCCTACACACAGTTAGAATTCGTTGTCTGCATTATGCAATAGTAAACTTACTGTACTAATACCTCTTTAGCCTCTTCTGTATCCTCATCATTGACTGCCAGTGGGGTCCCATCCCAAGCATGTTTCACTAATAGCATGTCTGCTCAAAAAAACTGGTTTGCAAGTGCATAAACTGACTGATTGGTAGGGGCTCTCATGTTCTTTTGTAGCCAATACATTGTATAACAACTTTTTAACTTTTTTTTTGGTCATTGGGTATGATGATATTGTAAGATGATGTCTTGTCAGAACATCAACCCAAAAGAGAGAATGGTACCTTCATATGGATGTACATTGCCAAGCAAGTGCCACACCATATGTTTGAATGTCAAAAATAATATTTGGCAGGCAGAGAGCAAACCTATTATCACCCTGAAGCAATAGAGTTTGTGCCCATGGGCACATCTGTTTTGTAGCCCATGTGAAACAGTGGCAAGAGCAGTTCATGATAAAGGACATAAGATTATATGGTCATGCTTACCAAATGGTATGTGCTCTCACTATGTAGAAGATAAAGCTTATAGTACTTACAGGAGAGGGATGAACCTATCATGCACTATGTGTTGTAGTGTAGAATGGTGAATGTATTTGTTGGCCTGCCCTACATCTAAGTTATGCTAGCAATGGCCACTCTCACAAGTGAAAAAGTATCCATATAAGAAGATTAGTGGCACTACAGATGTCAGCATTCAGATCATCAAATAAATTTGAACATATACAGATCTGACAAACAACTAAACAATGGTAAGAAGGGGTCTATTATTATAAAATGAGCTGTAACATGGTCCAATTGCAAACATGCGTAATTTGAATCTTGATCCAAGATCTTCCAAGCTCTCTTTGATTAATGGCAAGATTCAAAGCCGGTGCATAAATTGTGCACAATATGACATATCAATCACATCTGTCATTTGTAATTGTTCTTCTCATTGCCACATGAAATGCTTCATAAACATTCAAAAAAATGGGAAATCTTTGGAGTTGCTTTCAGTACTTCTCTCGTTCAGCTTGGCTAACAGCAAGATTTAACACTGCAACATATCAAATGCATTTGTCATTTGTAATAGTTCTTCTCATCATTGTATGAAACATCTTGAATCTTCTGTCACTTGTGATAACAGTCTTTTCGAACTCCATAACACATTGTTTTTAGTACTTGCTCTACTAAAATTCAGTCTTCCATTCCATGAATCTTCAATCACTCCCAATGATGGTCTTTTCAAACTTGGTAACATGTTTTTAGTGCCTGCTTTTCCTAAACTCCTATCTGTTATTTGTGATGATTCTTTTCCTTACTTGTCATAAAAAAGAAGCACTTTAAATCAATGAATGAGCAACAGGTCTTCACAGTCACTTGCATGCTTCTTAAAGACGATTCTGTGTGAAGTGCACCATGGTAATGTTATGATATATCAATCAATTCCTATTCATGAATTACAATGCATCAATCATGCAGTTTATGATGTTGATTCCATATCCAGATTCTAATTTGTTCTGTCTTCAAAATTTAATTAGGCAATCTACAAATAATAAAAAGGATTCTTCTACATAGGATTGACTCACAGGCTCCTCCCAGTTCAGCCCATCCATGTTTGCTCCTTCAAATAACGAATGACATTGTGTAGCTAACTCACAATGTTAATGCAGGTGATGTGTCATCACACTTTTCATGTTTATGCTTGCAATAGAATAAAATACCCAAGCCATATTAAACATTGCCCTAAAGCATGGTTGAATCCTACAATGCATTGGTGGAACATGTGTGAATTATGCACAACCATTTACTATGCAATTACTGACTGGTGCAACAATAACTGTAGCTAAGTAGCCAGATTTCATGGTAAACCAAGTCACTAAGTCATAGGTGTGGGGCAAGCCCAGAAGTACACCACTTCATCTTGCACATTCTCATTGCAACTCATACTACCACAACTACCACATAGTAGGTGGCAGGTGTGCATTATCAATCTTGCATTCATCACTCCATGTGATGTTAGCCTGCCCTTGTTCATTTACCTTCTTCAGTATCTTCTTCTTCCCATGTACTGGCATTATTTCTCATTGCTTACTCCATCCTCTTTTTGACACTTTTTGCTCACTGTTTGCCATCTTACTTGTGTAAGATTGTATTATGTTTTGAAATACTTTGAGACATAGTCATTGGATGAGAATTCCCTTTCTTCAGATTTTCCATATCATTCTGATACATCTGCATCCGTGCCAGCTGTATGTCTCATAAAACAACTAACAAAGAGGCAGACATGTGCAGGGGTCTATCATGAGAGAATGCTAAATTTGACAGTGAGGATCAATAATCAACATCATTCTGAAGGAAGATTGATGGCACCATGAAGCTCCTTGATAGGCTGATGAAATGGCACACAGAATCATGGACCTAGTTAACAATAATCTCTAGACCCAATGATCTTATGCATTACTGTGAGCAAGTCTTGCCACATATGCATTATGCAAACATGATGTGCCACATATGCCTTGGGTCACACTAATGTAAACAGGGCAGCTCTCACCTTAGCATTGCCTCACTGGCAGAACAGTCAAACATGCCTGCTGTCAGCCTCACTCTAGTCAATGTGTCATGCATGTTTCAGGTTATGCTGTTATATGGACAGATCCTGGATAATAGAATAGAAGTATACCATGTTCTGCTTCAGCACTGGTGCTGTCTTCTAGATAGACTCTATATTTGACACATGAAGTGCTCCAACGCTGCAGAGATGAAGAAATGTTGTGCTTAGGCTACATCACAAAAAAAAAATCAAGTGGGGATCAAAACCAGGTATCATAAAAAAAGGAAGAGGTAGGTAACCTATTGAATCCCTGCTTGAACAAATCAACTGTGGCTGACATCTTTTTTCTAGATAGCAGATTGGCTGCTTGTTCAACAAGCCATGTCTGGACATCTGCAACAGCTCCAACTCATGGATGGTGCAACATTTGAGGGGGTTTTGATTCCACTTTGAGTAATTGGGCTTCTGAATAGATAGAAACTTGAGACAGGGATAGCTTTGTGTGGTTAAGATCAACTAAACATCCAAAGGTTCCCATTTCCTCTGGATGTTGCATAACCATGAAATAAAATGACCAATGCTAACATTTCTGTGGATGATGCCTGTTTGCACCATCACTTCAAGATCTAGTACATAGGATATTTAGGTGAGAGAAAACACATGAATTAAATTGTTAGAAAACATACCACAAGTCTCACTTAAAAAACAGTGAAGTAATTTCAATAGATTTGAACAGAAATTTATGGATAGACCAGAAGGCATGAGAATATTGATGTGGCAATGGTCAATGGGTTTGTGTTTCAAGGTGCTATATTGAAAGAATTTGTGATAAGAGTTGTCTTGTTTTGTTTCTATGTTCTGACAGAATAAGGGCAACTCTGCACTGAAGCTGGTTTCATTCCAAAGTTTGGTGGTGCCTGTTGTTTTCTGATAGGGGGCCTCAATCTATTTATGGTGAGACTTCAGACCTTGGTGTGCACAATGCAGAGTACTATCTTGTACCTTCTTTGCATTGAAACCTTCCAATAATTTCTTTGATTCATTATCAACCAGATGATCACCTGATGAAAAGAGTCTGCATAGGCTTGATCTTCCTTCTCTTCCTTCATGTTTTTGAAGGATCCTGTATAACAAACCCTTGCATGGGTGAAATTGCTTCTTGCTATGAGCTTTCAGTATTGTCATGCCTTCATTAGCAGGGCAGCAGAGCACCAGTATTGCTTGAAAACACAGGTTTAAAAAACAAAATTGAGTGGTGGTGCTTTGGCAAAATGTGTGCCTTACTTCTTTCAAAGAAGCCTTTTCTTCTCACTTAATCACTTCAAAAGTCAGTGTGGCATGCCCACAGATTTCAGACAATCATACAGCAGAAAGGATAGCCATGGACAAATATTTCTCCATTGCTTTTCTCTTTGATTCACCCATGAAAACATCCAAAATCCATTGTATCTGGTATTGATATTTATAAAACAAATACTGAAAATCTAGACTAATTGTATATGATGGTATTCTGCAGTTATTGATGTGATCATATATTTGCATCAAAGTATCTCAATCAAGCTGCTAGGGTTCCATTTGTGCAAAACTCCTGATGACATGAATAAAATCTGTTGGGTTTTGTGAACAGAACATGTCAAGCTGAACCCCCAGGAGTACAAATAGAAGGTTACTTGCTCAATTGATGTTGATAGCATCCTGCATAAGGACAATTTCCAAGCAATCACAGTAGATGACAAAGAGTTCATCTTGGACAAAAAGAAGGCCATAAACAAAATGCCTGTCAAGTTGCTCCACAAGCATTTGCCACATGTATAGCAATAGTTGAACTAGACCATTGTAGAAATCTTTCAGGTGCTTTTTGCATTTAATTTCTGCCACTAAATGGCAGTGCATCCACATTACCACAAATTTCCTAATCTATATATGCAAAACAGTCAGTGATCTGCTGCATAAATCAGAAGAACAACTGACTAATCTGATTTTTTAATCCTGTAGGTCTTTCTTGTCAGCCTTCTCCTTGGACTATGACTTCTGCTTGGACTTTAACTTCTTTATGGCAATGATGCCTTTGTCTATTTCTCATATTTCAGCTAATAGCTGATCAGCCTTTTCAAGACTTGTGTTGACTATGTCAGGATGGATGTTGACTGTTGTGGTTTGATGATTTGATCCTTGAAGGTCATCATGTCTGTTGATCCAGCACATAGGAACCATCAGTTTGAAAATATTGGTTATGGCATTAGCTGCCAAACAAAAGGTCCATAATAATGGTGTTCTTTTGGCTCTTCATTTCTCAGGATCAGAAAATCCTTCCACTGCTGATTGCTGGCAATGTAATCACTGTTCATGGACAGAACCTTCAGACTGTTTCATTGGTTCATAGAGAGCATTATTCAAAGGAAAGCTTTAGTAGGAACAATGTCAAGCTTGTCCAAGAGGTTGTCCTTGATTTCTTTTTTCATTTTGTTGGGATCTAGCAGCTGCATAAGCCTTTGAATGGTAGTCCAAGGTTTGGTGGAAGTGTTCAACATGGTGATTCTAAGCAGAGAAGCTGAATTACAAGGATATACAAGGCAGAGTGCAGCACAGGACACCTACTTTGAGGAGAGAAATGGGAAGTTTGAAGTGGCATTCAAATCACTTGATTTGGACTTTTTCAACAAACTCTGCACATGATCAACTGCTGATATTTTTTATCTATGCTGTTAAGTGCTTTTTTTTTGAAAAGCTATAAAACCCACTACAGAGTAGCAGGAATTTACATGAAAAAGTGCCCTTCAACCACAGAGCCTGATGCTTGTACCCTTGATCAATATATATATATGTATAACCTTTGTACAGAATAATATGAACCAGTAAGTAAGAACATTGCCTGTACTTTCCAGCACCAAGGCCACCTATAATGAATGATTTGTCAATTTTTGAAACATTCTTTACAACATACACAACCTCCCACCTGCCTCCTTAGACTCTATCTCTGCCTCTGCTAGCCAGCATACATCCTTAAAACACCACTTGGAGACTTTTTAATGCTCACAACCATCCTCATTGCTGCAGCCTAAACTAGGAATCAAACACTCTGCAAAGTTATCAGAGTGAAACTTTCACTTTTGAAGGCTCCACTCTTATGTACTTAGGTTGACTACATTGGGTGACAGACTATTCACTCCAATCTCAACTGCCATAGACATGCTGTGAATAACTTCATTGATGCTGCCACAAACCTACACCTGGACAACACTTATAGAACATAGAGGATTGTGCCTTATAGATAATCCAAAGATTCACTAGGTCATCAATATCTCTGAGCATGTCTAACATACAGAGCATGTACCACAATATTGATAGCAGGATAGTGGTATAAAGGTGATGTCAAATCCAATGAGTACTGCTGTTTCAAGAGGTGGAACCATAATTATGTAGACTTTACTTGTCATAGATTACATACTACATCTTGACCTCATTTCTCTGGTACCTGGTATATACTGTTGCTGCCATCACTGCCCTGGTGCATGATTGTCAATGATGTGCACTCTACTGCTTCTTCTTCCCCTTAAGAATGCCTCTTCATTTGTAACTGTGCTGGATACCTGCTGGCATTGCTGAGACCTGAGGAGTTGGTCACTTGACAGCCTCTGCCATTTCATCAGCCTCCAAGGCCAAGATGCTAATGCAGGCTCTGGCTAACCATGAATGCCCCAAGCTGGTCTGAGTAAGCAAGGACATTGTCTTCTGGAGTCCTGGCATAGTACATCTTGCCCATGTGCTGAGAATGGCCTGTCTTCTCCTCCATGGATCTTCTAAGGCATGAAGATGCATATCAGTGCTTATCCTTGCAGCGATGATGCAGTCTTTGGACATATGGCAGAAGATCCTGAAGCCAACTCATGCACCAAACCTCTTTTGAAATTGTGTTTGCAAGCTTTCTGACAAGGCACCCAGCATCCATAGGCAGTTGTTGTACATCTTGAACACTCCAGGGTGCTTGGCTTCTCGGGCCAAAAATCAACACACAAAAAGTGATTCTACAAGGCAAACAATACATAGAAGGATGAGGAGAATGTGACAGAGAGCATAAGGGAGAACCTTGACATTGACCTTCAAGAGCCATCAATGGAGGAGGCAAAGACATCAGATCTGTAATCATTGTTGTCATCCTCAAGGGTGGAGCCTGGGAGGTGGACTTTTGCAAGGCTGGGTAAGCTCTGGCATAGTGTGAGCTGAAACCACTGAGTGAGTATCTGATCAATGCCAGGCAAACACATAGAGGCACTTCCAAGTGCCTGACAGCAGCCAAGCTGGAAAAAGTCAGAAATTTCAGACTTTTTCTAAAGCAAATTAGAATAATAGCCCCAAAATATCTTAGCCAATTCTGGACTAATTCTCACAATTCATGAGCTGACCAAATGCTGATCTGATGCCAATCCAATGTAACAACATTCTCCAAGTGCCTGACAGCAGCTGAGCCAGAAAAAATCCAAAATTTCGGACTTTTTCCAAAGCCAATTGGAATAATAGCCCAATTAGCACAATTATCTTACTACTAATCATCTGCTGGCCTCCATCATTGATATTTTACTGACTATTTATCATCCGCTCCTGGGTCTCAATCACTACAATGTATAGCATCTGCTCTGCTGTCATTCTCGCTACAATGTAGGTCCCTGCAGATCTGCTCACACCCTATTATTGATGTTTTAGGTATCTGCTTCTGCATTCACTACAATACATTGTATTTTGTCCACTGAGTGGATCTGCCAGCTCTGTCTCATGCCATACAAATGGACGTCTGAAGGGAGGTTTTGTACTATACAATGTAGTGCCTCTACCTGAGGCAGACAGAGCCTTGCAGCATGGTAAGAAGGGGTGGTATATCAGATATAGGCCTGTACATCCCATGTTTTCCAACTCAGAAGCATGCATAGAAGACTGCAAAGGGGTTGGCCCATACATTGTTCAATTGTGTATCTTCTATTGCAGAAGGATCAGAGAAGTAGATTTGGTAGAGTGTGTGATAGACAGCATGGACCAGGTGAAACTTATCATCCTCCTCTGGAGAGTCGAGCACAGCTAGAAGCTGATCAATTGCAGGCACCAGGGCCTTTGTCATCATAAATAAATGCTCTCCTATGCTGTTTGCCATCTTTCCTGGGAGGTGGTGAGTACTGATGAGAGCCCAGAGGAGTGTCACTTGCATATGATAGTATGTGTACTGACTATGCTCAGTAACCAGTGGAGCAAAAGGTTTTGAGGGGGGTTTTTCACTGACCAAATCCATGGACATTGGTCAGAATAAGCCATTGCTACTATGAAGAGGGTCAGGCTTACAGGTTGTTTGATACCAGCTGCCACAAGAAGGGTGGAGCCACAAAACTACTTCCATGTAATGTTAAATGTGAGCCCATGCAGAACCATTAATCTTTTGAACCATCTGTGCTTTGGTGGAGGGTTGCATAGAGCAAAGATTGCATTTAGGGAGCAGTCTTTGAACAGCTCAACAATGCAGGCTCTCATGAGGAAAGGGCGGACAGAGGATGCCTCTTCAACCTGAGACAAGAATGGATTTTTGACCACAGATTCTCCAAGGATGGACCTGAAGAAATTGTTGATGGAGTCATTCATTGACACATCTTCTGAACTCTGCTGCAGAGGAGGCAGAGGACCAAAGGCTGGCTTAGAGCACTACTGACCTTGGCTGAACATGTAGTTTGGTGGAGCACACTTGACCTCAAAGAAGATGTGATAAGTGGCTACAAAAAAGAAGCACTGCAAGGCCACAACATCTGCCTCTGCTTTTTTGGGCCTCAGATCATTGGGATGGACATATTTTCTATGAGAGTAGAGAGATTCTAAGTTGCTGAATGCATAGCTGCAGGTTGAGCATACATAGCCCTTGAATGTCTGGAGGCCTTTGAAAGGCATGGCTAGGAGAGTCTCAGGCATGCTTCTCCACTTTGTCACTGCTGGCTATCCATGGTACTCCTGAGATTTCCTGGGGTCAAGCCTCTGATCTCTGAAGCAGTTCCCAAGGAGAATTTTGAAGGTGTCCTGATGCTCTGCTTGGTGGGCATGGATGATTGGCTGGACATAGATACTGAAATCTTCTTTCTGGGTCCAAATCTTGCCACTGTCCTTGGACACATGGTTGTATGCACTGCAGAAGAAGACACCAGTAGCACACTTAAGGCAGATTAAGAGCCTGTTCTTAGGGTTGTACCTGAGATCAAAAAAGTTTAGAGAAATTGTTGGCAAGAGTGAGATTGCAGGTGGTGTGCCTTTGCTAGCCTCAAGCAGGAAGGAGGTTAGGATCTGAGGAGCATATCTCTTCTTCTGCTCCAGATTGCTTTTGATAAGGATGTTCTTTGGCACATTCCTCAACCTGAAGTACCACTTCATGTTCAGGGCATTACACAAAGTCTGCACTAGCACTTCCCATTGAAAAGGCTGCCTCTTACAGTTCTTGTAGTGACTACTATAGTGCTTGTGCATTTCTTTTGCAGTTGCAAACATCCATGAGCAGCAAAACTCTCAGCAGCATGCCCCAAGGATGACAGGCAGGCTATGGATAAATAGATGAGGGCAAGGATGGCTATCTGGCCTAGCCTGCAGTGGCCATGTCAGATTGGGGTGCTTGAGGTCCATTGTTCACATGTCAGATCCAGATATGCCACTCAGCCATTGGTTGAGGGTGGATATGATTTCTGGGCCCTTCTCTTGTGCATTGTGCTCTTAATGGAGGTGGCTGGAGACAAGTGCAAGGAGGATCCCAGTCTGACATGCACTATATATGAGCAGCCAGTTCAAACAATTGTAGACTAGGCTGTAATAACTGAGTGGAACCAGCTGCTCTTGTGAAGCATTTTTCTTTGGCAGTAGATTGGGTCTGGAGATGGTGGCAGCAAGGTCTGGGATGCCTTCCATCATGATATTGTCTGGCATGCCTACTACCTTGAAGTAAAGCTTTAAGTTTTGGGCATTGCAGAATGTTTGCACCAGGACCTCTGAGTGGAAAGGCTGCCTCTTGTGGTTCTTATGGTGACTACCATAGTGCTTGTGCATTTTCTTTGCAGTCACAAACATTCATAAGTAGCAAAACTCTTGGCAGTGTGCCTCAAGGGTGACATGAAGGTCATGGACAAATGAATGGAGATGAGGATGGCTGTTCAGTTTAGCTTCTAATGACCATGACACCTTGATGTGGGTGAGGTCCATTGTCTGCACTTCAAATTCAGATATGCCACAGACTATGTGTAGTCACTGCTTGAGAATGGATAGGATATTTGAGTCTTCCTCCTGCATGCTGTGCTTCTTATAGAGATAACTGGAGACAAGTGCAAAGGGGACTTCAGTCTGGCAGGTGCTGCAAATGAGCAGCTGGTTGGGATGATTGTACATCAGACCATGGTACTCAAGCAAGACTAGCTGTTCCTGCAAGGCAGTAGGAGCACTTCTGAGTTAGTTTCATTCAGCCTAGCATCAGATCTCAAGAGAAAGAAGGCACTTACATTTCTCTCCAGCCCTTTAGTAGTGCTGGGATGGCAACATGGGAGAAGAAAATAGTGAAGCATCTAGAGTCTGGCTCATCATTCTCCTTGCCAACATCCTCTTAACTAACCATGTCATATGTCTCTAAACCATCCTCCTTGTTGTTGACCTCTGCCATCTTCATGTTTCTTTCATTCTCAGTTGGTTGTTGTATCATCTCTAAATCTACATTTTCCTCTCTAACACCCTTGTCCTCCTCCATGATCTTCAAATCCTCATCCTCTGTGATCTCTGAATCTTCATCCTCCTCCATCATCTCCAAATTCTCATTCTCCTCTGTCATCTCCAAATCCTCCACTATAACTTCTTCCTTCTCCTCCTCCTCAACAGGGTCCAACATTTCAGAATCATCTTCCTGCTCATGATAGAGGACCTCATCTGACTCTAAATCTTCTTCAATGACCATACTAAATACCTTTGAAACAGGCTCTAATTTACCATGCTCTTCATCATTGGTCTGCTTTCTGTTGAAAGCAGAATCAAGGATCTCAGCATTGGCAGAGGTGTCCTTGTCCTTAGCCTGCCTGTCCTTTTGTGAGATGATATCCCCAGCCATGGCTTCTAGCTGCTCCAGATTGTCAAGAGCATCATTGTCCTTATCTTCATCTTCATCCTTGTTGGTGGTGGCCTTAGTGAGAACAGTTGTGCTACCAGCAAGCAATGTTGGTTTCAATTGGCATTGTGTCATTAGCTTTTGTTGAAGTGGAATCTAATGCAAAAAAAATCAAGGAATGTAAAAAAAAGGTGAAAAAAAGGAGGCACTGAACATTTTTGAAGGGGCATTTTGGCTTTTGTCAGTGGCAATCACCATCATGCTGACTTGGGAGACAGCATTGAGGATAGCCTTGAGAGACTTAAAAACAAAGCTAGGAATATTGATGTCATTCTTAATGAGGGGCAAAAGAAAAAAAGAACTGGCATGGAAAGCTGTGGCATGAGCTCAAGGAGCATGACCAGAGCAGAGTGCAGGCACAGAACAATGATGGTCCAAAATGGAGGGCATCAAGGCACACCATAAGCTGACCCATGCATGCATAGCAAGAACTGAAAGGTACCATTAGTTAATACTTATTGTTGCTTTCAAAAAATACAATATATGCTTGTATATCTTAAGATGTATCACAACTTTTGATTATTCTGCTACCATTGTGATCCTAATAGCTTAATGTTCAATTTACTTTTCTTTTCTCTTAAAGGCAATTGAAAGAGGGGGTCATATTTTTAGTGATGTGTTAGTCAATTAACTACTATAATCTTTTTGGATAAGTCTTGGTCCCTGCTTTTTAGTCTGGTCACTGCTACCATTTTTCTCCTGCTGATGCTGGTATCAACTTTCTTCAACATCACTCATGTATCACAATTCATCAGATTTCCAAATAACATCAATAAGATCTATGGCATTCTGCATGTGAAACAGTATACATTGGAGAGAGTTTTAGTTTATTCATACAACATACTTTGAGCACTAATGAGTCTTTAGGTCAGCTGTCAAGGTTAGGGCATGAATGATAGCCTGAGCCTCAAGAAAGAAAAAATAGTTGATAATCAACTCAGGTAAGTTTGTGAGGTCTGATCATCTCAAGGCCTGATAGCTTCTTTTTGCACTCATTCTTCAATTTGATGCCCTAATGATACATCCAGTCTGAGCCAGCCAATTAACAAACCAAATTTCTATGCTTAGAAGTTGTTATTAAGTAGTTATAGCCAGGTGTTTGGACCAGAAAGGTCAGCAAAGTTTTGCTTCAAACACCAAAAGAAGAGTACTCATTTAATCTGAGCTTAGAGAGCCTTGGAGCTTAGCAATCTATATGTTGCCTTTCTTCATACAACAAGAAACTATATCAAAGCTCATGAATAAAGGCAAACTTTTGATAGGTCTTCCAAAGGTTTGGGCTCACTTCACAACTCTGTTCACCTCCTGATCTTTGATTCTGCTGAGTAGAACATGTCATTTTAGAACCTGCTTACTTTTAATAGCCTCTGTCACACTTGTCATTTCTAATTCAATCCTATCAAGAGACCAGATTGATTCTGATACAAGATTGATGACTGAGTCAACTGTCATACTTTAAGTTCTTCTTTTTAAGCATAAAGGAAAGAACTGTACTCAGTCAGTCTTCATTTGGGTTTGCTTAGCAACTTTGTTCATGTTCCAATCTCTGATTCTGGCAAGCACAGCATGTTGTTGTTTGCATAAATCTGAAAACCTCAATTGTGCTCTGAAGACAGCAGGGGTGGTAGAGGAAGGTCAAATCATGATTTGGGCTCTGTCAGAGTGCTGAGTGTGGTGCAAAGCCAAAGTGGAATGCATACAATGTAGAGTGGGAGTCAGGATAAGTGAAGGGTGGACAAGACTAAGCACAACAAGGAGAACAGAATCTTGTCCCCACCACAGCATAGTGCCAATTTATGGAGTGTTGATGAAGTCAGTGTGTTCCTTCAGAACTTCATAGATGTGTAGAATGATTTGTTTCATGGCTGCCATAGCAATAGGTGCCACAGCCTACCAATTTTGATTAGCCTAGGTTGTGTTTCCTTCCACAACTGACCTTACCAATAGAAGATCCCTCCATATAATCTGCACTTTGTCAACAGGCCCTGTCATTTTACCAGTGGCATAAGGCATCATGA
>JAGGAW010025853.1:0-24242 GCA_017657375.1 Termitomyces sp. T27 | reverse complement strand
ACCAGAGCAGCCCAGAGGGTGAGAGTGGGACCAGTAGGTAGGGCTAGGTCAGGGGAACAAGATCAGGTGATAAAAGGAGGGAATAGAGACCATGTAAGGGGGGAAAATGGGGATCCCCTAACACATCCATCCATACAGAGGTGTGCCCAACAATGGTGGAGATGCCAAGGAAAAATCCCCACCCACCACAAGGAGGTGTGCATATTATTAGGCAAATGACCCAAACAACACACATACATTCATGCTAACATAAGGGAGGTTACTCACCATTTCAGGCAACGTTCTGACTGAAGGCATGCAGAATAGCCATAAGCTGATTGTCTGTCATGGTCAAGACATGAGGTAAATTGTCATTCTGCTCCAAGAATAGTACCTGTTAGGTGAAGGGGTGCATCAGAGGGGGGTATGTCTTGGGGTATACTCAAGCAAAGGCGAATGATGTTTACCATTTGCAGGAATATTTGGTGAGCGAATTGACCCTGGGGTGGACAAAGCTTGGCAAGAGGCCTGTTGGGGGGTGCGAGGTGGTACTGCCTGGCTTGCATCCCTAGGAAAAACAGGTATCGCTTCCCACATGATGGTGTCCACCGCTGAAGGGGAAATTGGGTCTCTTATGTCCTCAGAGCATTCCTGTCTGCAGTTACTAGGATGCAAATGCTTTGCCAGAGGTTCCACAGGAGAAGGAGCTGGCCAGGCAGAGGGGATGGAGGGTGATCCCCCATCCAATACCGTGGGCATGTGGTCCCTTGCATGAGCAACCCAAATCTCTGGTACCACGGTGATGGAGGAAGTGGCCATTGCCCCCACCTCCGATGTGAAAAACTCTGGAATGGCTGCGGCTGTCAGTCATGCCGTGGCCCTCTCACCTAAGGATGCAGTCCCACATCCCATCTCTTCAGGGACATCCTCAATTGTGATGCGCCGAGAACTCCACCTGTTCTTCAGGTATAGCACTTAGCGAGGAGGATTGCAACACTGGCCCGGAGGGCGCTCTGGAGGATCCTCTGACGCATCCCTTACCCTTGCCCTTGGAGCCCATGGTAGAGATAATTTGCGGAAGGAACCACGAAGTGAAAACATGAAAGAATTACAGCTGCTTCTAGGAGAACGCGTAGTACGGGACGCATAGGTGATAGTTCAAACCAAGCAGCTCAGGTCACACTTGTGTCACGCATCGAAATACGTCTTCCATTCCTCCCATGCCTCCTCCCATAAAGACGCCATTGTCTGATCAATGATCGATCACCTGAGGGACTGAACATCATACTAGGCGAGATTCATCGGATTCAACGACTCGTCTTTTTCATGAATTACAGTCTACATGGAGAGGCACAACAGACACTGTTGACAAGATTGGCAACACCAGCTCTGATCTTGGAGTCCTTTGAAATGTTAGGGACTCCAACAGAATTCACCTTTGACAATCTTTTTGATGGCTATTCGCCAAGGCTAAGAACGCTTCGTCTTCACAACTCCACTGTTCCAGCAGGATTACCCATAATATCCATCTAAATGTGATGTCACATTATTAGTCGCTACACTCCATCTACGAGCCAATCGAGGTTTGCCTCTTGATAAAGTGTATGTCAAACATGCTCATGTGATGACGTACTCTGGGGATGAATATCGCACTGTCATACATGACGTTGTGAAGTCCATATATTGGTATGGAACAAACGGACTTGCTATGGACACCATCGAGGATGCTGAAGACAATTAATGGCAATTTCTTTCCGGCCAAAAGTAATTTGGTTGGATATTTCAAGTCATCACACCCATATCTGTCCCGCTCCGTCTTGTCGTGTTCCTGCCCTTTTGCATTCGTCTCCCTCCCTTCACTTCTTGACTCGGCCTCCTTTTCTATTTTGGAAGTTCCTTCCTTCTCACGATTCCGTACTTGTGTCCGGCATAAATACATACATATTTCAAGCAGCTTCGAGTACATCCACGTACGTACATACACCCCAAGTTGCCTTTTCGTACGTCCAATGCCCGCCTCACCCGAACACAAACTCAACAAATTCCCCGGCGCCCTATCAAGCGGCCACCAAACACTCTTGCCCGTCAACCTGTCGTGGAAGCGCGCACATCCTCATTCATGTGACATTCCTGACTCTTGCCTCTGTGCTAGTCACAGCGCTCAAGGCAATCCTCACGCTGCACGAGATCAATCTCAGTCAGAACGTAGTCCAGGGTTCAATTTTCCGTACGTGCCTTCTCCTCTCTCTCCCTTCATACCTTCACTCATATATCATACTCCATTAGAGGGTATCTCTGCCGCTGAGTGATTTATTCTCATCAGTATACCCAGCCCCGTCGTAGATCAAAATGCAGGCCAGTCCTTCGACCTCATATAGATCTTCTCATCCAGCACCATCGCTGCCAAGCGTGTATCCCATCTTTCACGTTTCATTTGCCAATGCTGTTGATTGTACAATCGACAGACAGACAGCAGGCGCACCCGCGTGAGGTTCCACAGCACGTATATTCGCCTTTACCCTCCCACGTAGATGCCATGTCGGGTATGCTGTCCGTCTACCCCAAGTCGGAGATCGAGAAACGCAACAGACGTCCGTTGACGTTGACGGCCGAGGGTATCCCTGCAAGGATCGAGGGACAACTTCTCTTCGCACCGGAAGGACGAGGTTATCTGGCGCTTAACAGTACGCCTCGCTTTATTCTTTCTGAGAAAATTCATTAATGTCTACTTTAGTGATGCATTCCTCCGTGCTCAACAGATGACCGCTCCTCTCCCAACCCTCCGCACGCACCCATGCCTCCTCGTTCCCCTCCACCCTTTCGCACCTTATCTCCTCACTCCCCTCATCTCCGCGCACTGCCGCCTCAACTGCATACACCTTCACACTCCGCATACACCAAAGAACAATCATCCACGCCGCCCGTCATGTCCCTGGATGACACACTCCGTGTCTACGCAATCCACAAGTCTGATGTTCCCCACCGCCTCCCTTCGCTGTGTCCCGCGCTGGCCACAGGCTCATCAAAGGCGAAAGGCAGGAAGGAGAGCGTACACCCAAGTTTGGGGATAATGAGGAGGGATAGGCAGGTTAAGGAGAGGGCATAGACTCCGGCAACGATTCACACCCTATCGCTGAGATGCTGGTACACAATGGGCCGGGTATGGGCGTTAGAGTGGGAAAAGCAAGAGAGGCGAGGTATATTGTGGGGATAAGGATTATGAGAGTGCGTACGGTGGCATGGGTATTGGAACTGGGCGTGAACTCTGCTCTGTCTTGTGTCCGACTGCACAATCAATTTATGAACGATTGTATTTGTCTCCTTTTTACAGCCCCCTCGATCATCGTACTTTGCACGCCTGCTGCTGTCTTATCTGGTTCTTTCGCATAACCGTTGCCGCCGTCACACATATGGCTGTGCTCTTCCACTGCAGCGTCATTATGGCGTCATCTATTCATCTTGGCAATGTATCCACATGTTCCATCCATTCCCTTCTGTTCATCCTTTCCGATATTGGATTTGACCCCTTCTTGGTCTTCAATACACTGCCCTCGTTCCGCCGTATCAGCCATGCTATCTCCGTCTTTCCCTTTCCTCAACGTTATTCTTATCTTTGATTTCTCGACATTCTCGTAGGTGATGTTTCAAGGTGCACGCATTTCTGATGTTCTTTTCTTTCTTGCTCGACGACTACGATATTATGGTTCGGTTCCTGTTGGTAGTCAGGATTTGTGATGCTTGAATCAAAATGATGAAGTTTCACCTATATATTTGGAATCGTGAGTGAGCGAGACGTGTTTCGTAGTTCCGATGAGTTCGATGGTAAGAACATCTTCTGCACCGTGATATAGGTGTTTTTCTTCCTGTTCCATCAGTCATACTGCAATCACAGTCCGTTTTGAGCGCTTCAGCATGATCTTCACCCTATGTAACTGATGCCGATGGAGACCATTTTCTCAGAAAGAGATGCAGACGCTACTGGCCTCAAGAAAGCCTGATGGTTAAGATATAATTGAGTCCAATGATCAACAATGTCTAGTCGACATTGAACATAGACTCTCGATGGATATATAGTAAATAGGGAAGCAAGGGGCATAAGGGGTCATAGTCCAAGGCAAAACAAGACCGTCCGACCAACCTTCCGTTTGGGATCATGAGTGAACGAGATGTTTTTTCGATAAGTTCGATGGTATGAGATTTCACCGCTCGATGCATCCCTCTGCACCGTGATATGGGTGTTTTTCCTCCATATTTCATCAGACATGATGCAATCACAAGTATATTCTACAATCATCATAAAATGTAACTGAAACTTGGTCAGGCTGATGGAAACCATTTGTCTAGAAAGAGATGCAGATGCTTACTGGCTTCAAAAAATTGGTTGATGTAGAATTAAAACCATAGATCGACGATGTCAAGATTAAATACCAGACATTGACACATACTCTCGATGGATAAATATATAAGTAGGGACAAGTGATCATAGTCACAGAAAATAGACATATTACAGACAAGAGCATAGAAATGTGGAACATTTCAGGGACATTGATATGCTTCTGGCATTTATCCAATCAGACAGCGGAAGAAGGGATTTGGAGTGAGTACACGGTCTCGTGCACACCCACAACTGAAAATGGCCCACGGATAAGGGCAATTGTCAACGGTGTGTAAACAAACTGCGATGGGTGAACATGTGCAGAACTATGGAAAATTATGTTACAATACACACTGAGATTAAAACATATGTTTCTTGAACCACTATAGCAGCAGTAAATGCAGCAAAGTTATGCAGCTTGAACATGGTTTAAGGCTGGCACATTTGGCAATCTGTAACATCCAAACACCAACTAGTGCCACACTCACAAGCCAAGCAGTCCAGCTAGGCCCAGACATGGCTTGCAAGGCACAGACAGTGATGGTCAGAGGAAAAGCGGGTTAGGCAGGGCTTGAGACAGGGTAATGATAACCTATGGAGAAGGGGTAATGGCTCAACTGATGATAGTGTGCTGCATCCTGTCATATGCACCAGATCCTGTCTGACTTGATGGATGGCATCCAGTACATATCATTGAACTTTAGATGAAACTCTTTCCTGACCAGTTCAACCATTTCTTTGTCGCAACACCTGTGAAGTCTTTCCATTTCATTTAATAGTGAGTCTGGTGGAAGTTTTGTATCTTCCCATGAAGAACTACATCTTTAGCAGGAAAGAGCCTGTCAAACACATTCTTCCATTCTTTGTGGCTGGTGAACTTCCACTGACATTCACAAAAATACTCCTAGAGCCTGCAGTTCTGATAGGTAGCTGCAGTTACTTCTTTGCATTGTTCATCAGAGAGCATGATATGCAAAGGCTCATCTGCTCCCTTTGAACAGGAGCCTTGGAAGTAACATCAAGTAAAAATTGCTGGAAAACAATGCTTATCCACTTGTCTAGGTTCCTGGAGTTGTCATCACTGTCATCATCATTGTTGTCATTGCTCATCTCATTGTCTGAACTCTTGTCATGAGCTCAAGGGCATATCTCTATTCCTAGCTGTGCAACTTTATCAAAATTTGGGACATATTTGGCATTGGGGTCTCTAACATAGAGGGTGGTTGACTGGCATCTATTCATGACATATGAGTGGTGTGCAGGCACAACCACCAATGAACTGATGCATCAGGTTGCTACATCATCCAATCCTGCACCGAACAAGTATTTGAACTGCTTCTTAAAGAGAAAGTGGTCAGCAGAAAAACATGGGGAGGGGTACTTCTCTCCCATTGTAATTGGAATGAAGAAAATGCTGCCATAAGGCCATGCAGCTGATGTGTCTGTGGCATGACATCTCATACAAGGCACATCCTCCTCCTTGTCATATTGTCCAACCATAAGTTCCTTGGAGGATGCACCAACATCAGGGGTAGCATGGAGACCATTTATCAGCCAGACAGCAGTGGCAGTGAGCAACAATGACAACTGTTGAACACAAAACTTGGGTTCAGCTGCAGCTTGCCACTCAAGTAAATACTTTATGGTGAGAATTCTGTAAGTGCACAGCTCTCTAATGTATAATGAGCTGAATGATGAACTGAAGAGTCAAAAGACTCCCCACCACTGATCTTTGGGAATAGATACTAAGCATTGTTGAATAATAATGGGTTCAATGGTGATTAAAATGCTATCAGCATGCTCAAGAGGTACTCTAACCTTGAATCAAGCTAACACATATGAATAGTTACTGCCTTTTATGTAAAAATCATATAAGTTTTGAAGAAATTTATCTGCCTTTTCATTGAGAATGTCCTGGCAAGTGATATATTTAGCATGGTGGAAGCCTTTTGGCTGAGCTGTTAGCAATTTATCAGTTATATAAGCCTGACAATATCTCAGATTGTAGGTTCTGCAAGCCTGCAAACCAAACTTAATGTGGCAGCTGGAGACATTGAGAAGGTGAGAGGCCACATCTCTTGTGTACTGGGAACTTGATAGTCTGATGATTTGTACAGCAGCTGAGTCCAAGACTTCACAGACATCTTGAATCAGAGTGTAATGGGATCCAGTTCTCCATGCAAGGCAATTCTTGATAGAAGGACTGATCTCAATAGTGATGTTGGTGTAGCATACCCCATCATATAAGCTATCATCAGAGTTGAGTTGACTTTCCTTGAGGAATTCCTTTAAGGCCATCTCTGCATCTTTATAGCTGTTAGCATTATGAGCAGTGGAGTGCTTAACTCCATGTATCTGAAGCAGGAACATGAACCCCTCTCTCCATGTTGATGTGTTGGAATGAAGACTGTGTCTTATAGCATGCCCAAGCCAACCAACCTTCCAAGCAGGTATCATCTTGCTCTAAAAAGCAAGTTGGCCATTGCAGTCACAGGCCATTCAGCAACCGCATCAGCCTAGACAGTGCCAATGCCAGGTAGTAGGCCTTGTTCATAGAATTGCCTCTACTCATCCTGGGTAAGTATTGAAGAATTTCAATCCTGAGTATAGAGCTGGGGAATCAGAACACTGACCATATGGTGTGTGTTTGACTTCTCAATACAGAGGTTGTGAATTTTGTAGCTGGGGGATGTGAACTTGCCCTTGATAGGGGTTAGTTATCAATCTGCTAGGAAGACAGAGATTGAAGACAAATGTACTGTGGAATTAGAAAAGACAGAGGAGATATGAATGTTATGAGTAAGTATCCTCCTTCTTCATCATAGAAAAGATGGTGAGTGGGCCCCTTATGGGCAAGTTTTTTACAATGCCAAGAGCAGAGTTGTAATTTTGGTAAACACTCAAGTTTTCCTCTGGAGTATGATGGATGAAGGGATTGACAATGACCTAGTATTCTCTCCATACTGGCCAGATATAACCAGTCTTATGAAATCCTCATAAAATTCTTGAATCAATGCAGCTGCAGTAACAAGAAAGTTGTGGAGAGAGTGATGGCTAATTTGCATTGTGATGCAGCAAAGAGTTGGATAGTATGTTCAATTCATTATGTGTAAGACATAACTATGTACAAATCATCAAAAAAAAAATCATGACTGATGTCAACTGGAGGGTCACATTAAATAAAACCAAATGGGACACCAATTCCATGGAACCTTACATGTAAGACAGATTGAATAGATCTAGCCAAGAAGCAATGTTCCAATTCTTTTGAAGTACATAAGGAATAAAGTGAGTAAGAATACGAACAACATAGATAGTAGAAGCTCACTGCAGGAGCAGTGGCAAGAAAATTCAGCTTTATGCCACTTGGAATGAGCTGAAGATTGAGGAATGAGGGCAAAAAAAGAACTTACAAGCAGCTAGACAGTGAATGGCATGTCTCCACAAGCAAAACAAATTGAAACATTTCTGGTCCATCATGTGATGCTAGAACTTCACAATCCCAATCTGACAAGTCAGATAGATCTCTTCCTCAACTTGCTCTCCAGGGCTCATCAATCATCAATGTTCACCCCTGTGTCCAACCTGATTGACTTTGCATGGGGTCAGATGCCTGCATAGTCTCAGTTCTGTGCAAATTGAATGGAGTCAAACTCCTGCACTTTAGGCATGGGTGCCATTCTCCCTCCAAGGACATGCTTTTCCTTCCAGTAAATGGCTGATATTCTCTGAGTGTTACTCATGGCCATCTGTACTCTCTCAGCGCCTTTCTAATTGCTCATTAACTCTTGACACTCTCCTAGCTTTGCATGAAGTTCAACTCCTGTACTTTGTGCACAGGTGCTCCCTTCCCTTAAGTTAACATCAAATACATAACTGTGTTCCCCAGTTGCCCCAATTTTCACCAGATCATTACAATGCTCCTTGAGCATTCATTCCCTTAAATTACAGTTGTGCTCCTTCTAGCCTTATTAATGAATCTCAAACCTTTATACAGTTTTGCATTTTTTATTAGTAATGGAAGCAGCATGCTCCATGATCATTCTTCATGTCAATTGTGTGACTGCTCCTTGATTTGGTTTTATTTCAAAGTTCTCACATACCTGTTCTAACTGGCCTTTTTATATTTCTAGCCTTTTTAAAGTGAGATGGCATTCCTCTCTCTCTCCCACTCCATGCTTCCACAAGTGCCTCTTTCAGAATCCTTGCTCAGTGCCATGCTGGCACCTCCAGTCCACAGCATTCTTGTTGCTATGTTTCTAAAATCCAGTGGCACTCCCTGGAACTTCAGCTGATGGAAAGAAACAACCAGTGTCCACCACAGGCTGTTCCCAGAAAAAGACAAGCACTTACCCAAGAATTGGAATTGTCAGATGGCAGAATTTGTCCATTCCTACTTTTAGCAGTATTCTGAGAAGGCCTCAGAGGATGACCATTCAAAGTTTTTTGCTGCAATTCATGGCTCTGCTGGTTGTGACATCTAGTGCAAATATGTCATGGAACTCTGAAAGAACAGAAGATTCCATGCCCTTATCACCAAAGTCTTGTCTGATTTGGAGCTTCATCCTCACACTCTTGCTGTCACAGCCAGAACAGATGAATGGCCAGCTGCTAGTACCTATACTGCTCTCATCATCAATACTACTGCTCTCCAACTCTTTGGAGATGAATGCCTAGATCAACTTGGTCATGTCATCAATCCCTTATGCAACCCTGTGCAGGCTCTCATCCAATGGACATGGATTTATCTGCACAATCAGTTTTTCCATCACAGCTCACAGCTTGAAACAGTGAAATCAAACATGATTGAAGCTTTTAACAGTAAGTCCTTGTTTTTTTTATGCCTCTATGGTTCCATTTTATTGACAACTGAGTTCCTAGGTTTGGACAAAGAGAACCTCATGAGTAAGGAGCTCAAGAGTGCTATTGTGAAGGTGGCTCACTGGAAATCTATTACTGAGGTTTCTCAAGTTGACAAGGCTCAACTGGAGGATGTTAGCTGCCAACTTGATGAGTTGATGGTGAAGCTTGGCACTCCAGAGCACACCACCAGCATCAAGAAAGCTCATGATAAGGCTCCTTAATAGTTGTCTGACAGCTTCTGACCATACCATTAGAAGTTGCTAGAGTGAATGCAAAGGCATTACAGAATCTTATGTCAGAAGATGATCTTGCCAATGTCATTGCATTATATAATGACATTTTCCCTACTTCCAAACAATTTCTTGATTCTCAGTCACTTGATCAGCAGCACACCACATTAGAGATCAAGCTTACCAGCTTGTCAGAGGATAGTAATCCCAGCACTGAGGTGGAGTTGATAATCTTGCTGGATGAACTTGCCAGAAACCTCAGTTTCTTAGAGAATCACCTCCTTAGGACATTCAATACACATCACCATCATGGAGGTCTCAGCATATGGGACCCCTCCAATGCACACACCTTTAATACCTTGAAGCCTAACCCAGATCTCAAGCCTATCTCCCTCCACTGGCATCAATTCACTGGTTGCCATGTGTTGATGCATATGAACTTCTCTCCAGAACCAAATGAGTCATGTAATGGAGCCCTCATTGCAGATGATGTTGGATTAGGCAAAACATATCAAGCAATTGCCATGATCATCTGCATTGCAGACATTGTGATGAGGCAACAGATGCACAAGCCTCTGCCCCCCTTGATTGGTATACCCTTACAGGTGTTTGATTCTTTGACATTTAGCTAACACTGTGCTTTTTCTCAAGCAGGAAGGCTGTATCTAGGTCAATTGAAAGCTCTGGATCTTGTCCTAGTGCCAGGGATGCTCCTTGGCCAGTGGGATGTGGAAGTCAGGACAGTAGCCAAAGCACGAGGGTGGGATGTCCTCCAGTATGGTACTGGCAAAGGACTGTATGAAATATTCTGGAGCAACAACAGGCCATACCAGGCCTTGAAACTCCCATGAGCACACTGCATTATCCTTGCATCACATTCAGTAAGCCAACTTGCTTCTAGATCTGATAGGTAGTTCTAATAGCAACTCAGGCATTGCAACAGGATTTTTCCTCCCTGTACCTTATGGTGAACAAGCCCATGAGTTCTATGCTGCCATGAGACTGTCCCAAGAAGAAGTCCTCTTATTTCCAAACAGTCAGAGAGATGCTTTACAGTTTCCTCTCTGTCACTATTGATGAAGCACATTGCTTCAAGAACATCAGTTCAAAGCATTCTTCAGCAAGACAAACAGAATCTTTCTAGGACAGGCAGGCTAGTAGGTCTGCCATACTTCATCAGCAAAGAAGCTCTGGACCAGGAGCACACCAATAGAGGTGATGCAGAAGGTGTCATAAACAAACTTCAATCATCAATCACCCAAAAGATCCAAAGCCATTTTGATGATCATATTTTGCAACATATGGGAGCTTCTGTGGACTGGAAAAATGAACCACTCATTGAGCTACTCAGTTATGAGGATGTAATGGTCTGCATGAAGTGTACTGACCATGAGATGGAAATCTTTGACCATCACACAAACAGTGATCAAGAATGGTAAGTACTTTTCATCACTTTTGAAATTATACATGCATTAACATCTTGTTGACAGCTTCTCAGTGGCAAACAGCATGTTCAAAGTAGTTTCCAGAAGCTTTACACACTGCATAAAATGTGCATGGGCTTTGCCCATCACAACTTGGACCATGTGACTCCTACATTCACCACTAAAGAAGAACCACACTGGTTCTCTGTCCATAATTGCAACAAGTCTTGCTCACCTCCAGATTCTTGATTCATGTTCTTGATCAATTGATGCCATTAGAGCTTATCCACTTTGGGCATTCCTGGCAATCTCTGGAGTTCTGATGCCATTAGATTATATCTGCATGAGGAAGTCATGGCAACTTCAGAAGTTTGGATCATTTTTGGAGATTTTCCCCTTTTGGGTTTCTGGGCCTTAGGTGTACTGTACAGTTGTTTTCCATGCTTCTGACCCCCAGAAGTGTCCACTCTGGCATAGGGATTCCTCAGACTTGTTCTCTTTAGATCTCCCTCTACCAAGTGTGTAGTTATGCTTGTAGGCCCTGTACAGTACTGAATATATCTTTGATCTCCCTCTGCCAGCTGTGTGATTGAGCCATAGCTTTTAGAGGTCACCCTTACATTCTCACAGATGAGATGGCTGATATCATTCTAGCAGCACTTGCTAGTGATAAATCCCACATGGTGGAAGTGTTCTTCATTAAAGAACATGGCTAAGGTAAACTTTTTTCTGCACAAACATGAGGGTTCTGAAGACTTCTGTAGTGCTTTACTCTCTTCTGTCTGGGGAAATTCTGACAGGAGATGACAATCTTAATTCTAAAGGAATTGATGGAAAGAAGGGACACAAGGAGAAGAGCACAAAAAAACTGAAGCAAGGTATGTTTTTACCTCAGTTGTTTACTTACTTGCAGCTAACATTGTCTTAGAGAACATGTCTGTCTTCATGATTCTGCACAAACAGTCTCTGACAATGACAGCTATCACCCTATCTGGTGACATGGATGTGGATGGAACTGTGCTAGCTTGCAGTGATAGTGAAGGTGGCAGCAAGAAGAAGAAAAAGAAGATGGTGAAAAAGATGGTTAAGTCCAAGGAGGGTATGGAGAAACAGGAACTAATTGAAAGAGCTACAATTGCAGCACAAGCCAGAATTGCACTAGCTAGTCACAATGGGAAGGTTGCTGAAATCAAGAAGGAAAAGATGAAAAGGACAAAGAAAGTCAAAGAGGATATGGAAGTGCATCAATCTGCCAGGGAAGTTACAAATGCAGCTTACAGTATGCTTTTTTTAAGATGAGATTGCTTCTTCATGGCTAAAACTGCCTCTTAGCAGTGGTGCTCATACTGCCAGATGCTTAGAAAGAGCAGCTCTCTGCCTGCTCAAATGACATGGACATGGATGAACCTATATAAGACAAAGATGACAGTGGCCATGTAGTATGACAGGGTGAAGAGAGGAAGACAATGGCTAAATCAAAGAGGGTGAAAAAGTCCAAGGCCATCATCTCTGACAAAGAAGAACAGCAAGTTGCAGCATTGATTGCAGAAGGTCAAGGCACACCCTTTTCTTACACTCTGAAGCAACTACAAGCAGCCTTGGCGAATGTACAGTTACATAGTGCAAGAAGCCACCGTTCAGCTTAAGCTGACCATCCCTCTGACCAATAACAATATGGACACAGATGAAACTGTGCTTGGTGGTGATGACAGCATCAATGCTTTTGGGTTGCCTAGCTACAGCAAATGTGACTATCCCTTCAGAGACCCATTATTCTTAGGCATGTCTACTGATTTGAGCCATTCTTTTTCTCTTCTGATGTTGAATGCTGTGCATTGCCACCAACCAGTCAGCAAGATGGACTTGAGTGCATCTGCACCTGGGAGTGACAATAGTGATGAAGATACATCCCTGCCTGGAAACAGTCACAAGCATTTAGTAGACTCCTTGTCAATAGGCATGTTGTATGATATAGGTGAGCTCCTGTCTCTGTCCTTGCAACCTTCTAATGCCATGTCACAGCTCTGCCACCTGACTCTGCCATTATTGAGCAACTGTTGGCTTCAAAGGTGATTGCATTAGGTAATTTCTCTCTTGAGCATTGTACTTCTTCTGTGTTCCTGACATGGTCAAGCAGCTGTGCTGTTGATCTCCACTAACAGGGCATTCATTGCAACACTGCCCTCTGAAATTGTCCACTGCCACCTGAACTCTGTAGGCTAGTATTCACTTCCTTGAAAGCTCTAACCAGGCTTATTCCTAACAACATACTTACATAGGAAGCTCAGAAGGATTGCTAGCTCCGAAGTGGCCAAGGCTGGACACTCCTGGTAAGAATTCCCAATAGCCCAGTGCTCCACTCAGAGCTCTTCCTCTCTATTGTGACTCATCATCTTCCTCTGAGGAGGATTCTGCAATGTCTGCTTTGGTACCACAAGCAATGGGGCCTAATTGCCTGCTCAAAGAACAGCCTGTTTTCAAGCATCCTGCAGTATCACAAGTGACAGCTCATCTACTAGAAGAACTGCCTGTTTCAAGGCATTTTCTGGCACTGTAAATGACAGCACCTACTCACCCACTAGAAGAACTGTCTGTTTATTGCAAGTGATGGTGCCTGCTTGCCCACTAGAAGAACTGCCTGTCTCAAGGTATGCCTCAGTGCCACAAGTGACACTGCCCACTTGCCTGCTCAAAAAAATTGCTAGGACTTCTGCATTGCCACCTGCTGGCATATTGTCCTTAAACTGTAAGTTCTATTCTGAAGATATTTGCTCAGTGGCTCATTACATCCTCATAGCCACTCAAATGCCCACTTTGCTCTCTAGACAAAAAGGAGAAAGCCTCCTTCTACATGCTCAAATGCCTAAGAGCAAAAGCCCTTTCAAGCTGAAACCAAACAAAAAGAACCAGGGCTAGAAAGACAAGAGGAAGCTTTTCTGACAGTAAATTTGTCAATTTATTGCAACTCAAAGCAATCATTGCATGTCCTTAGCCACTTGACACTTGACAATACATATCTTTTTGTGAGTTTTTTATAAAAAGATTTCTTGGAAGTTTCCAATCAGTCATGTGAGCACTCTTCATCAATTAAAACAATAAGATAACATGTACCCAACCTCCATACTGCATGGAGTCAGACTCCTGCTTCCAGTATGTATGGCTTGCTTCTGATGCTTCTTCATCCTGTTGAAAACCTTGAGTCATGTCAAGACTCAGAGGTGCTGCTCATCACACACCTCTGCTTGTCTGTAGAGGAATTCTCATTGTCACAAAACCTCCTCCTGTCAACAAAAACATCTAGACCAGTCTGATTACTTAAGTCATGTCAACTTTCAAGACCCAGAGGTGGTGCTTGTCAAATGCTGCCACCCATATCTGTATGTGAACAAATTGTTGGAAGATTAGAACTCCACCTTGATAAAAATCAGGTTTAGGCCACAATAAGACCCACAGGTGATGCTTGTTGAGTACTGATGTGGCAGCCTAGACTGACTACATGCTGAGTACAGAACAAAGGCACTCACCAAACATCATTGCCATGTGGCCTAGGCTTGCTGCAAAACCAAAGAATACAAGAACAAATGAGAGCCAGATGCTTGCTGAACATCACATTGTTGCATGCACAAAATCATTGTATTTCCTTAGATGATCAGCCTCATTGTAAGAGCCCAAATTTGGGGCATGGGTGCAATACATTTCATAGGCATGAATTTGCTTGAACAAGTTGAAGTTGTGTTCATAGCATCCTTCAAGTGTTTGGTATGTCTTTTTACTGTCAGATACCTCAATTGCCCACTTAGCCATCACCAACAATAAAGTAGGCAATCCACATTTACCTCTCACAGACATAAGTTTTTAGTTGTACAAAGTGCATTCCAGTGCTTGTCCTGTCCAGGTTCTATGAGCCAGTGAAAACCTTTGATTTTTCCTCTTTGGTCTAGTACTAGCTTGGCACACCCTAGCTAGTGCCATTGAGATTGAAGGCATTACCATCTTCATCATTGCATTGGCAGTTGAGGACCTGTGGATTCATTGAGGCATCAGCTTGCTTGTGCTTCATACCAGGTGAGGTATGGCCAGGTGGCTGTGGAAATAGGTGAATGTGAAGGGGTAAGCACCTGGATGGATCTATTGAGGACCATTCTGGCCAAGACCTTGATAGAGAGTTGAGCAATGGAGAGAGCTGTCATTATAAAGTGTCCAATGGGAACTCAGAGCTTGACCAAGGCTCTGATGTGTTTGGAAAGGAGTCTAATAGGTGAGCTGGTCAGTGTTGTATTGTTTTGACTTGAAAGCTTGGTTTACCAAGCCATTACTATTGAGGTTGGCATTTGGAATGTCAACCTGTAACATTTGTCAGTGGTATCCTATAATCCTCTGACTTGATATCATCTCCTATCAGTACTCTTGTTCTCACTTTCTGAATCACTGATGATATGACCTTGACAGCTTCCACTGATATGACCTCTTTGTCAAACAGCTAGCTTATCCAGATCATTCAGCCTGGTTGCATATATCAAATCACCATTTGTATGATGTCAATTGGGTAGCCCAGAAACACATGGTGGTGACCCCTCTCTTACCTCTGTGGTCACTTTATCCCCATTCTCAGCCTCCACATCTGATGATTGTCAATGACCCTTGCCTGTTTTTGTGACCACAGGATCATTGTGGAAAGGGGTGAGGCAGCTTGCCTTCCTGGCTCACTTGGTATGATCTCAGCATATGTCCATGTCACAGAAGATTGTCATCCTGTTTGATCACCATGGCCCCCTCATCCTTCAATGACTCATGAGGCTTCCCTCTTATCAAGCATGGTTTGTCAAGAGGTAGCTCTGAAGCATCCTGCTTTTTTTTTTGCAAAGCCTGTTTCTGAGGTGTTGCTTCTGTAGGTGAATTGTTCACAAGGGGATGAAAGGATTTAGATTGTGACTTCTGCTGTTTTGGAGGTCAGACAGAGTACATCCTCTACCTCATCATCATCAAAGATGTTTACTGGAGAAGGAGACACAGCTGCCTCAAGGGAAGATGGATTGTACATTATTAGTTTTGGACTGATCACTAGAGGATGGTGTCTGGACAACCTTGAGGGCTATGACAGACACCCTCTGTCTCTGTTCTGCCATCAGACTTTCCTTTTCTGCTTCGTTCTTCCTTGTCAAGATGTAGGGGCTCCACTGTAGCTTTTTGAGCTTGAGTTACAAGTATTCTTCAGTCTTCCAAGCCTATAAATACCTGGACACCTTTTCCTGATTGCAAGCTATCTTGTACTGCACAGTGTTGACAAAAGGGCCTTTTGAAGTCTCAGGAGTTGCCAATTTGGTCTGTGTTCATTGTGGATTCTGTCATGAGATGTTTCTGCTCTTGTGTCCTTTGTTGATCTTTATAAACTGACTGGGAAGTGGCTTGACTGGTGGAGGCATCACCTCATGTGCAGACATCATTTCTTGCTAGGTCAAAGTGGAAATATCTGATTGATCATGTTAGTCCAAGAAATAAGGAGTTGAATGAGATATGGGCCTTTGAGAGGGAGTTTGAGTTTGTGAGGCCAGAGTTGGTGTGGAGGGATTGTAAAATGAGACAACTCTTGACCATGTTAAGTAACTTTGACTCAAAAATGAAACTCATGATATGATACATAACATTCTGGCACTAAGCACTTCTTTGAGTATCCAGGCTCCCTTCAGAAACTCACTATGAGTATATAATGAGATCCCACCACTTGATTTGAATCTTATCTCTCTACATAGAATGATCAACATCTTGATTGGGTTTGATATCTTATCTCTCCCACTAATTTTCACAATGGCTGTTTTTTGCATGCATGACTTATCAAGGATCTGGAATCTGTACAGTCATTGATCTTATTGTTATCCATGGATCATGGTCTGGAACATTGCACATGCCATCAATTTGTCAGTTACTGACTTTGTTTTTGACAAGTCCAACCTCTCAGAGTCTCACTTGTCTACTCATACATCACCTGTCCACTGCACCTTTACTAGGATGTCAATAGCTGTCAACTCAATGTCTGGCACCAAGCTGGCAGTGTAGGATGAGTGGATTTCTGGGTAGATTTTAAGTGATTATTAATAGTATGTATTAGACCTTATCATTGATGTACTATATGGACAAGGTACCCTAAGACTAATGGTAATTTGTATTTATTGCCTCTCAACCAACCCAGGTTGATTCTTATCTGGCTTGGTGATCCTGCATATCCGCTGCAGGATCAGTTCATCTGCTTGTTTTGAGCTGAGTCACCATATTCTCCTTGTCTTGTGGATTCTTTGGGTTATCTTATTCAGAAATAGACTTTTCAAACATTGCTTGACTCCCAAGTTTCCATCTGGAGCTTGTTGTTCCATTACCTGCTCCACATGTCTCAATTTTGGGTGACATGTTCAGTCACATGCCAGGAACTTCCTAATTTGTAATTGAGACTTGGCTGAAATCAAATCATTTCTTCCCCACCACCACTTTACTATGCATCTTAGTTCTTCCTCTTCATCATTTCTGGAATGGTTGACTCAGAATGCTAACACTTCCATTTAGAAGCTCCAGAGCAGCCACCCTAGACCTATATAGATTTGTTGCACTGAGTTGAGATTGTAACTTGGGCATGTCAGCCTCCCTGTGCCATTCTTGTAGATTGCATCCATTGGTTACTGCCCCTTGCAATAGATAACTCCCTACTTCTCTGCCTGGTAGTCTAATCTGCCCTAAGTTGTCATACTTGTTGCTCCTACTTGAAATCTTAATCAATTGACCCTCTGTAAGTCTATCTACTCCATTTCTCACTTGCCTTTCAACGTGCTAACTCACACTCATTTGCTAGATACTCCCTGATCCTCATATTAAATCTTGACACTCTTCTGATCTCTGCCTGAGCCAAACCCATGCAAAAACAAAAAAGTGAATTTATACAAGTGGAGTGGTAGAGGATTGAAGTTTACATGTGTAGGGTCAACAGGGAAGAATTTTGTTGAAAAAAAAAGCCAATGAAAGTTCAGCAAGCAGGGATGCAACATCAGTTGATTCTGGAGCAAAGGCACAAGGCAAAACCACTTCAAAACATTGTGCCTCTCATTCACCCCCTTCAACATCTCTGTCCAAGCATATTCACCCAGGAACTCCTGTATCTTCACCTCCCATCCTTACCAAACATGTTACCTTCAAGAAGTTGTTTCCTCTGCTCATCTCCTGAGGTCATGATCAAATGTGCTTGCCCATCACACTGGCAGATGGTGCCATCCAGGGTGAAAGACTTGGTGACAAGGATGCAAGGGGATCCTCCTGCCCCTCATCAGGAAAATACTAATAATAAGGAAGATCTGAGGCCCCAGGAACCTCTTGCTACAGTGCATGCCAGTGCACAAATTGGCAAGACAGAACAACTGTTGTCTGCATCATCTCCAGGTAACCAAGCTCAACTTCAGTCTGTTTCTCCAGCCCAAGACACTTCTGCTTCTTTGGTTTGCACAGATAAGTCTTCCTTGGATGTGGACCAGATGGACAAGGACTTTCTTGCTGAGGAGGATGAGAAATCTTTAGTTCAGGAGGTTCATCAATCCTTAGGTAAGTGTTCCTTTGCTGATCCATTCTGACAGTGGTTTTGGGCCAGTTCTAGGCATTCTACCACTCTGTCCTTGGCATTCACCCCATCCTTTCCCAACTGCAACAAGCTACTAAGCACCAGTCCAAAGAGTATGAACAAGCATTGACACTAGCCCTTTCCATCATTGACCAGGCAGCAGAGGCAGCAATTGGGGATTGCAGGCTGGTTTCTACCTCTCTTGAGTATGATGTTATGTTATGTAGACCAATCCTATCAGTGGAAGAAATTTGGAAATGGATTTACAGTTGTGATGCAAAATGAATTGCCATAGGTTTTTCAGGAGGAGCCAAGGGGTTTGTGGTAGGTCAAAGACAGAGGATCAGAGAAATATGTGCAGGCATCATCAGATCTTGGAGGAGAGCAGTCAGAGAAGGCAAAGAAGAAGAGGAAGGCAGATCTTGATTAGTAGGCAAAATGTGAATTTGATGGACTTGAATAGACTTAAGTACACATCCAAACTATGAGGCATGAAGGGATCTTGAATCAGGTGTGCAATGTTTTGGTCAAGTAGCACCCAAGCTGGCTGTCTTCCATGCTAACTTATATGTTGTGCTGGTGTGTTATTGGCTCCTAGGCACCCAAGTAAAATCCAGGTAAATTTTTATGGCAGGTGTGAACCTACTGCCTACCAGCCTAGTGGCATATTCTGTAGTGGACTCCAGTGCACACACCAACTTTCAACTGGAAGGCCTACTTTTGGTTCCACATGGTGAGAATGGTTGGGTCTAGTTTCAGCTTATTAGATAGATGGTGCTGCCCAGAAATATTATAGACCCTAAGTCCATGACTTCAATGGTGAAACCAAACCAAGAGATTCATTTGATATTCATGAGAAACATACCCACAAGCTCCTGACCTATCATGCATTTATAAAGACTTCAAGAACATCTCTGGCACTAGGCCTTACACTCTCTTCCTCCTCAAGACACTTCTCTACAAGGTCCTGGAACCAGGATGGCATCTTGCCCTCACCTGTCCCATTATGGCCAAAATCCCTCCACACCAATTCTGACCTCACAAACTCAACCTCCCTCCCAAAGACCCATATCTCCTCTGATCATCCACAGCATCATCCCAAGCACAAAGATGTCTTGCACTCTGGAACATGAGAGCTTAGAGTCTAGGTTGATTTGGGTCTGCAGCTGATTCCTGACCTCAGGTGTGGTGAACTCAGCTGTGTAACCACTGGCCAGGAAAATATTTATATTTATAAGCTGAAGGTGCCCTGCCTGATCAAGGAGGATATTTGACAGCTTGATGTTGCCCATGTATATACCCTGTTTGTGCAATGCATGTATGCCAGTGGTGGCCTCAATGGGCCATGAGAGCTTTGGAGTGTGGAGACAGACAGCAATTGGTACATTTGTGGACTTGAAGTCACCAGTTTGTTTTGGCCACAACATCAATTTGTGCAGATTGGCTGGAGCAGATGACTTTGGGCACCCCAAAGGTGCACAGAGTTCTTGCACAACCCATAGGAGGGAGGCTGTGGATAAGAATGGGATGAGGTACTTGCAGAAGCATGATAGCTTTGATGTTGACTCAGATGAATTGGCAATGATGAACACTGGATGGAGAATATGTAGAGAGTGGATTTGCTCAAGGAGCTTCAGCTCAGCCAAAAAGGCCATCACTGCTGTTGTCTCAGTGCAATAAAGGCCCATGGTGCTTATACACATATAGAGTGTTGGATCCATTAGCCTTGGGGGGAGGGGGAGTGGTTAGAAGTAGAAATTGTGACCAAATCCATGAAAAATGTTTCTGCAGTGATATGATAGTGCCAGAGGTCTGACCTCATCACCAAATGAAGTGTTATATCATTCAGGACATCTTTGTAGATCACATCTGGAGGTGGTGGTTGAGGTGAGACTGTCAGTGAACCATTCACTATAAGCAATGTAAAATAGTTTTCATGCAAGCTGATTGATGTCAATTTGTCAGTATTGATTAGAGGAAGAATCTATCATCCTGTCACCATTAAACACCATGACTAGTTAGAGAACAACAGTCAAACATACCAAATTGCAGAATGTCTTGATGTCCATCTTGCCTTCATGCAATAGGACTTTATTCTTGACACACTCTTGTCCTTTCTTAGTATTCCACTCTAACTCAGCATTGATACAGAATCCAACATCATATCAAGCGTGATCACCTTGATACATGAAGGAGCATATGGTCCTGGTACATTTCTCATTGATCTTGCTCCAGGCAGGCTGTATGCTGCTGCCTTTGATCCATGTACAACCCAGAGGCAGGAGCCTGATGTCCAATAGGGTTCCAAGCTCTGAAGATCATGATTGCAACTGTGAGAGCACAATCAGGATGAAAGAAGAGAGTTGGTGACATATGCAGAGTGGTGGGCAAAGTATTGGGCATAGTGAAACAAGTATTGGCAAGATGGGTGATGTGAGTGTGACACAGTTGCTTCTTGAACTTTTTGGATTTGCTTGTCCAACTTCAGCTTGATTTTTTAAAATACAACAGGAATTCAAGAAGGCAGTATTCTTTTCAGGCTTGAACAGCTGTGATTCCCTAGGTCTTATTGATGGTATTCATGGGTTGGGCACTGCATGTGGTCACAAAAGAGAATTATAAGAGGGCGCAGTCCTTTTCAGGTTTGAATAATGGCAAGTCCTTATTGATGATGATGAGGTTCACAGGTTAGACATGGACTGCAGTTTATAGAAGAGAGTTGTGGGTTGGGCCTGCACATGGTCACAGAAGAGAATTGTGAGAGAACAGTGATAAGGTTGACAAGTCAGACATGGGCCACAATTGTGGATTACAGTTCAAAGAGATTTGTAGGTTGAATACTGCACATGGTGGTAGAGTAGAGCAGCATCATTTTTATTATAAATGATGTTCACAAATCATAGTTGCAAAAGAGAATTGTGTAAGAAGGTGGGCTTCATTTCAGGTTTGAAGAATCATGAGCCCAAATTAAGGACAATCACAAGTTAGGTGCAGCACACAGTAGCAGAAGAGAATCATGAACTTTCCCCAAGGTTTAAAGACCTTGCTCCATTCACCATCTAATTCTTAAGTCCAGCAACCTAAGGAAGTCAGTAAGTCTAAAGGTGTATCTTACAGATCATTACTGACATGTTGTGCAAAATGAGTGAGCCATGTGCCAAATGATAGTAACAGTTCATCTTTGCAGAAAGGCAAACTATTGTAACCATCTATGCAACCAATCACAGATAAACCCCATGACTGGCCAAACCAATTTTCACTATACAAAGCTTTAAGGCAGCGGATGGTGCAGAGAGCCTCAGTGCATGTTCCAGCTCTTGACAGAAGAGCTGACTCACAAGTAGGTCATGGCCTATTGGTTCTTCATGGTGAGAATGATCAGCTCTAGTTTCAGCTTGTTAAAACTTACATGGTCATCAAAGCTAATACTTGACCTACTATTCTGATGTAGTGTCTGGTGGACTCTGTTGTATTGATTCAGTATGCACATTTGTAGTAGTAAGGCTCTAAGAAAACAAAAAGGCTTGTACCTTTGTCACTGTAAGTGTCACTGATGTAGAAGGTGAAAACTGTGAGGAGTCTTCTGTGGTTAAATGTGTAGGCAGTATGTCAAAGGGTTCATTTTACCTTCTGATGGAAGAGCCTAAGTCTGACAACAAGCATGGCAAGTCTCATGGCAAGCATCGACACAGCAGACAAAATTAAAACATACCAGCAGCAAGTTCAGGATTGACAAAAGCCTCAGACTGATCAAGCTTTCCACAGGCAATGTTGTACATGACCATGTCAGCAGTGCTTTATGTGATGAGATGGAGAGATGTCACCACATTTTTTTGAGGCTGTTGATGACATCTGCCTCAGATCTGCCTTTTGTTTTGGGATGATCAAGGCTGGTCCTGCTCCAAGTTCTACAAAAACAATTCACAAATCAGATATGGTTCAACTTACAAAGAAAATGATTTTGGGATCATCAAAAATATGAGTATACAAGCAGGGTGCTTGTCATCATAGAATAATTTCATCAACAGAGATCTTTCCATTAATTGCAACACATAGAACACTGCAGACCTCTAAGACCTGTGCTGAGGAAGGTTAGACATAAGTGAGACCAAGTCCAATGAGCAACTTACATTCTGGATCAGAGAAGCCATCAAAGAAAAGTTGGCAAACATGACAACTTGACAGGTTTGAGTGATCGGCATGCTGGGGTGCTTTACAAGAGCAGAGGCAGGCATGTGCCTAAGTATTACAATGAAATGTGGCAACTGATGCAAAGGACATGAATCTTTAATACTGTCCAAGCAAGGGGATTAGGAAGTGTGAGTTTTCTTGATGCAACAGGATCTGAACAAAGCTTTGTCAAGGGATTTTAGAACAGTTCAAGCAATTATTGCATTACCTGATAACCCCCTTTTTTGGAGATCAAAGATGACATGGTGCAACTACCAGAGACTGGTCAGATGTATCACATGAGCTATGGCAAGAAAATCATCTAGCTTGGGCTGTCCTTTTTCTCCTACAAATATGGGTAAGAGCTATCCATGACAATGGTTACACCTCTGTACAGTGGTGATCTGCCATCATAGATGGAGGAAGTTAAGTTCCACAACAACAAAGGTGGTGGAAAGTGACAATGTGTGGGCATCAAAGTCCTATTCAATTTCCATCCTGATCAGCACAGTCACTGACATCACATGTCTCATGGTGCAATTTTGAACTTCATATTATCAAGTCTGCTGCATCTCTCTTCCTTCCCTATGTTCTTTACACTAAAGGAAGGTGCTTTGCCAATATACATGACATTATTCTACTGTTGAGCTCACACCATTCATAGCTTTATAATGATTATTCTTCTAACAGATTCTATCTATAGAGTGCCATATCCAATATTATCACAGCTATTGGGTACACAAGCAAACTTTGACATGAACCCACTATCTGAGAGTCCCTGATTGTATACAGGAAGCACAACACTACTTTTTAGAAGGTGCTTTACTTGAGTTCTTTGGGAATGGAATAGTCTTTGGGTGGTGTGTATGAGATAGACCTAAGCTCATTAAAGTCTTTGTAATCTATGGCCAATAGGCTTTCCATAACAAACTGTGCTTGAATTTACAACAGAACCCTTGCACACTGACAACCTCATGTTCATATCAATCTTCTAGCATTCTGAGATCACCTTTTTTTGCAGCCCTCTCAGCTATCATCATGGCAATCATCACTGGAAATGTGTCCTCAAGATGCATTGAATGGATTTTTCCTTTATTCTCTCCTTCTTGACTGTGCTGAATGAAGCAAATTTCTTATATTACCTCATGATGAGCTGTCTCAAGTTGGTCAACTCAAGCCTGCATGAGAAGAGCACAATGAAAATACTGAGGGACAGATCAGGAACTCTATGCTCATGCCTGTGACAAATGCTTCATTCAAATAAAGGATGAGAATAATCTGTGTGCGTTTTCCAGATAGATCTTTGGATGCAGTCACTCATTGAGTCCCTAGTCAAAATACACCCTGCTTTCTATGATGGACACACCATTGGACACCATTCTTGCAGGTGTTAGGGGATCCCCATTTTTCCCCCTTACATGGTCTCTATTCCCTCTTTTTATCACCTGGTCTTGTTCCCCTGACCTAGCCCTACCTACTGGTCCCACTCTCATCCTCTGGGCTGCTCTGGTTCTTCTGGGAGCAGAGCTCCAAGTCCCATCACTCCCATCACAGAGGGATCACTGCCATCACTGGACTTATCATTTCTGGAGTTTTCCCCTTTCAGT